>PYAF01000227.1:753869-777295 GCA_007407185.1 Glycine tomentella | reverse complement strand
AACCTTTATCATAAAACAATAAACACACAATTAATTTACATAACTTTATTCTAATTATCATCTTAATCGTTACAATAATAATAACAAATACAACTAATTTTACAGTATTAGTTAACTTTAATGATTATTATAATTATTATAATAACATAAATAATTAATTATTATTTAAATGATTATTTATAGTTGAATCAAAATCGATAACATTTGGAATCAATGGTAGATGAATTCTGTAATGGATACAATAAAGTTGAAAAAAAAAGAAAAAAAAAGAAAAGAAAAAAAATAAGATAATAAAAAAAAGATGAAAGAAGAGAGAAAAATAAAAAGGAAAAAAATTTAAAAAAGATCAAGATTACTGTTAGTGTATAAATATTAAACTCTAAAAATAAATATTAATTTTTAGATTTTATTATAAATGAAAAAAATTATAACACACTGGTACGCACATCATGAAATTTTAAAATTGGTTAGGTGAGATTAAATCTTCCCCTTAAAAGAAAGCCACAGGCACACCACCATGTCATTGCCTGAGCTTTTTCAACCATTTTGTCCACTAAAATCTCAACACAACTAAAGACACATTGCTTTCAAACAATTGCAAAGAAAACTATTAAACTAAAATTAACATCTATACATAAGATAATATCATCCTCACAATGCAAGTTACAATAAACGCTTAATGAGAGTGAAGTGACATAAAATTGACTTAATTAACGTAATTTTCTTTCTGAAGAGGATTGTTGATAAACATGAGTTTAATTTCTCTGATTTTTCTTTGTTAACGTACTTTACAAAAATAACAAAATCTGTTGACTTACATATTTTATATAAATACTTAATTACACTTCTTACTTTCAATTTTTTATTTTTTAACAAATTTTATTTCCAACAAATTATTTAACATATTTTATCTTTAACTTTTTATAAACTCGATTATGGATTAATTTTACTAACAAATCATTTAAAATTTATGTGTCACTTTTTCAGCAAATTTTTAACAAGAGTGAGTGACACTATGATGAGTTTTTTTTTTACACAGAACGCTGTGACTTGGTAGAGTAATAGTCTAATAGATTTTTTTTAACACATCGACGTGGAGGGATCCAGTTTGATGCTATTTTATTTTTGGAATTAATAGGATTCATCATAACTGAGAATTTACACCGACAAAAACAGAACAATATATTTAAAAATATAAATGACGTAATAAATTGATGTCACCTAGAATATCCTTCTTAGCTTGACAAGGACTACGTTTATGAACTGGTGATTCTGACCCGTGTGTTCTTTATTTCCATTTTTTATTTTTATTATCATTAAGTATAGAGATTAAACTATAACTAACAAATAATAATTAATATTATTTTTTATTTTGAAAGTGATAGATAAATAAAAACAAAAAAAATTATTAATTAGCACAAATTTTAAGACTCCACCTACAATTGGCAAAAATTACCTAAATTCATTTTAGATACATATACATTATTTTTAACTAAATATAATATGTTATATTTTTGTTTTAATTATTATAAGTTTAGAAGAAACTCTAACGTACTTTAGGTAGGAGAAACAAAGCAATACACAATTATTTATTTAAGTAATTTTAAAATATCATTATAACATATTATTGGTCCGAATAACTAAATTTAAAATATTTAAATAAAATTTTAAATTCAAGTATTATGAATAAAAATATAATTAGAAAAAAATTCGACTAAAAGGTATTAAAAAATTTTCCAAATAAATATTAATTATCTACAAAATGATAGATAATTCATATTGATGATATGGTGACCCAAAAAAGGTTAATTTTATGCTTTTGTATTTTTTAAGTCCAATGGATAATTTTACATTTGCAAAATTTTAAGTGCACTCAATTTAATATTTTTTTTGCTAAAATATATTTTGGTCTCCTATTTTACACAATTCACAATTTTAACTCCTATAAAAAAGATAAAGGCATTTGTTCATCCTACTTATCAAAATCAAAGATTAATATTGTAGTTCAACAGTCAATTTTAGGAAGTTGACCATTAATAAGAAAGCGTTTATCACAAATCGTTTACATGACATTATAATATTGGTTTTTAAATTAAATTCTTAGGGTTCATAATTAATAGTTTTCAGTTAAATTTTTATTAGATAATTTTTTCTACTAATCAAATTAATAATTAAAAGCCTAATATTATAGTTTTTTTCCTATCAAAACCTAATATTATAGTGTTACATCAGTGATTTAATGATCAACATTTTTAAATTAATAATCAATGCCTTGAAATTGAATCAAATGTCTTTATTTTTTAGGAGATCAAAATTGTAGATTAAGTAAAATAGAGGACTAAAAATTGATTTTAGTCTTCTTTTTTTCCTAGAATTGTCTTTTTTTTATTTAAAAAAATCATGTTTGAGAAATTTTTAGACTTAAATGTAAATGCTAATTTTTTTTATAAAAAAAACGTCATTTCAGTAATTTGATAAAGTCGTATGATAAGCATTACAAGAAAATAAGTAAATAGAAACCGAAAAATCAGTCACTATGATAACCAAAACAGTTATTATTTAGACCAGCAACCGATTGGACAACTGCAAATCAAGAACTGATTCAACAATTGTGAATCAGCGACTGCTTCATTGACCAGTACTCAATGACTGATGACCGGTCCTCATTGAGTAATTCGGAGATTGAACTGTAGCGACTGATTCAGTTACCGGAGTTTAATAATTTAATAGCATAATTCAGCGACTGATTCAGTATATCAGTCGCAAAATCAGTCACTGATTTAGTATTTTTTATTTTATTTTTGAAAATTCATTTTAATAAAAAATTTACCTGATAAAAATATAAAATTACATTATATTTATCAATACAAATCAACTTGATAGTGGACAATAACTTTTTTTTTATAAAACTCATCCAAACAAAACATTTACAATATTAAGTAATTATTTAAATAACTATTTGCCAATAATACATTAACAATATGATGCATAACAAGTCTATTTTATAGTATATATCAAAATATTTACAAAAGTATCTAGAACAACTCCAAAGTGTTGTGAGCTGGCTAGCTGGAAGTCTGGAACATTGTGGAGAGCTAGTTTAGTTGTCAAAAAGAAAATGTCATAGGGAGACAAAATACTTCAAAAAGGCTTCAATGGTGCACCAAATATAGTAAGTAAATTGGGAAATTTGTCCTATAAAATATAATGACACACATACAGATATTAATAAATTATATCTACTTATCCTTCACAAAAGATCTTATTCATAATGTCCTTTAAAACCATTACATTTTAGATCATATAAGAATATAAATTATAACAACTTAAGCATAAAACTGGGGTTCTAAGAAATTAAAATTAGTAACATACAAAAATGTAATTGATTAAAGTGTACTACAAAGCTGAGACTTTATACCCTTTGGGAAGGGGAAACAAATAGTGCAGACTAATCTTAGGACAATGCCTTTCCCTGTGCTCCATGTGTCTTACTTGACTTCAGAGCTTAATTTCCTTATGATTATACAAACAACGTATAAAATCATTTTAATATGACTTTTAATTTATTATGATTAATTTATTTTTAAAAATCCATTATTCATAAATAAATTATGTTTTAAAGAATGTTGACATTTAAATAATAAACTAATATAAAGAAGACATTAAGAAATATGGTTCAAAGGATAACTTACTAGTATTTCTCAAGGGGATGAAAAGCAAATTTAAATTGAAAGATAGAAATCAAAAATGAAAATTTGGAATTGTTTTCCTTTTTAAATCAAAGATTTTGCATGCATGCAAAACTGCTTAAATTATCAAAGTATTCATTTTGTTGCTGACTAAAATGCAGGATTTTCAACACAAGATATTATTGAAAGACACAAGCTGAGAATCATTGGCTTACCTCAAGAGATTGACTCTGTTGAATCTTCTTAATGGGAGTCCTCACGGTAACAAATTCATCAACTGCACATTACAATCAATCTTGGTCAGGTCAGCTTCAATAGCAACTACAGACCCCTGGGCATCAAGCAAAAGTATATAAAGTGAATTAATAAGTCACATGGAAGGAAAATAAGTCTAGAGACGAACATCAGTTTTCACAAAGTTTAAAGATTAAAATCATAAATGTCAAAAAATTTAAAGACTGAAAACATAAACTATCCTTTTGTAAAATTATATTATGAAAAACGTATTCAATTAATTAGTAGACGTAAAGACTAGTCTAAAAATACGCATTATTTATCGTTGACATAAAAAAACTTCAAATTGTTTAACACGTGACACGTTGATTATGAAGGTTCTCATTGTCATTGGCCTCCAAGTGTCAATTATAACCAATTGACGTGTCAAAGAGCCTCTTCAGACTATACTTTTCGCTCCAACTTGTCAACTTGTTAAGTTTGAACGATTAGAACACTTTTGTATTTAATAAGTAACCTTTTCCTCGTATGAATCATAACATGATACATTACATCTTTTTATTCTTTCCCATTTTAGTAACTTTTTTTTTTTTATCATCATATTAATATAAAATATTTATTAAATTATTGATAAAAATATTTATTAACTTTAACGATAATTAATGTTTATAAAAAATCTATCTAACTTTGGTAAGATCTTCCTTTTCTAACATATTTTTCCTATTTATAAAATTAAATTTAAGAATTTATTTAAAAGATTTGCAGTTAATACTAATCAATTCAACATGTTAGTTCGAATTTAAATAACTAATACTTTCACTAAAGTCATATATAAAAAAATATTTTATTTTATTTAATCTCCAATTTAATCATTTGAGTCATTTCAATTACTACAATTTCTTTTGTTGATTTTATCTCTACTTTATTCATTTGAATGGTCACTTTGTATTATTTTATTTCCAGTAATAATAGTTGCTTTTTAACAAATTATTCTTTTATATCTAATTATTTCATATCTCTATTTGACATTTGACAATCACATCGTCTTTCGTGATACAAACTACAAAATGGTTTTATTTTCTATTTCTTTTTATTGCAGACGATATGGCATAGTTTGTCAAGTCATTGTAAGGTATATCCTTAAGAAAATAAAATTACTTATTTGGTAAAGTAAAATAAGAACACTCCTTTTTTAGAAGGTACTAAAACTTTAAGATATAAAAAGCAAACAAAATATTCCCTCCATTTCAAAATCATTTATGCATAAGACTTTTTCCACATAAATTAAAAACCACAATAAAAAGTTATTTATTGAAATAATTTTGCTAAAACATCTTTGTAATGCCCCGTATGCATCCGGTTCATTAACATTCATATATGGTCGTTAAACGCAGCCATTAATTAAAACTAATCAATTTGAAAGCAATAAACAAAATGATGTCATCAGACGTTATCAACAATAACATCTTTACATTATGTATGGTAATTACACGCTTCATACAACTAGAGGACCAAATAATCCATATAACGCAGTAAAAATATCTCAACAATGGCTGTACAAAATAAGGGATCATATACCTTGTCCTCTCAACTTACATCAATATCTCTCAGAATTTGCAACATATACACAATGTACATCAACTATGTATCTTCCCCTCAGAAGTACAAAATATAGGCATAACAAAAAATAAATGAGTCAACATGCTCTCAAAATACAATGCCTAAGGTTTACACATAACCATATCTCTACTCGGACCTCTTGTCCTGGGATCCACCATCCACTTACTGAGCATTACATGCAAAATATAGTCCCCACACACGGGGTGAGATACAAATCTCAGTCAACTCAAGGTTCTTTGAGGTCTTTCCTCTCCCTGGTTCACGTCCATGGCACATAGCATTAAAATTGGCATCACACATACAATCCAGCCATCACGGCTCTCATAATCCATATCATATGTATATCACAACACAGGTGTCATTCCGTTGGACGCTACCAACATCAGGAATACAACACAGATATAACAAATATATATACACATATAACATTGTCTAAGAAAGATCATCCACTGAAGGACACATTCTCTCAGGATTTTCCGCATCATTGCCTGAGAAAGATTATCCACTTAAGGACATATTCTCTCAGGACTCTACGCACATTACCTGAGGAAGATTATCCACATGAAGGACACATTCCCTTAGGACTCCATGCCAATGCTTGAGAAAGATCATCCACTAAAGGGCACATTCTCTCAGGACTTACTTGGACATCTATGGCACTTCCGAGGGAAGATCATCCACTTAAGGGCACATTTCCAAAGGAAGTCCATAAATATTTTATTCTACTGGCCAGAGAATCTCATCAATCACACAACATATCATCACAGTGTATATCATATACATGTTCTCAATAAAAACAGTAACACACAATTTCAATACACATGCATCATGACATACAATAACCATTACTTCCTCGGAATATGGTAGAACACAATCAATGGGAAACACTCCCAAGAACAAAGAGCTTACCTGCTCTCAGTGCTACACTGACTCTCCCGGCTACATGGTCACAACTACCAGTAATCTCTATATCACGCCCTACATAAAGACATATAAACAATCAAAAACGGTTTTCAACCGTTAGAATGAAAAGAATCACTATTCCTTTCCATTTAAACCTCTTTGTCCTCTATCTTAAAGTTATCAGAACTAACCACCTAATAGGCGACTCAGCAGGATCTATCTCGGCCTAACCAAGGCACTAGAGTCTCCCAAAGACTCTGCATAAGCCAATTCAAACAGTTCAACACTCTATTCACGTCACATATCAACAATTTTCAAGATAGCTAAATTGGTTACTTCAACACATTTTTACCGTTTATATAACCTTCTAAACACATCATGTGCAAGCTCTAATGTTCATACATACCATAACATCATCAATTCAGCCCACATTCTTCTTACACATACATTTCTCAGAGCCAAGTTTCAAAGTCCCTAAAAATTATATTTCAAGGCTAAAACTTCATCACAACAACCTCCTAAGCATACTTTTCCAAAGGACCAAAGTCTAATTTCAACTCTAACTCAAATGGGTCACTATTCACCTCAAGAACAAATTCTTAAATAATTGGTAGAATTTGAGTTTCTTACCTCTAAATTGACAAGGAAGGCTAGTGGATAACTTCTCCAAGCTTGAGTGTCCTCGAAACACCTCCTTTTCCCTCAAAAATAAAGTTTTGTGAAGTTCCTTAGAGAACGCGATTTCTCTGTTTGATGGTTTTTATTGGAATCTAGCTCATTGAGTAGTTCCCTTCAACTTTCATGTTGGAAGTGAAGTGTTTTGATCAATGGTCGAGTAGATAAGAAGCTTCTGAAGCTTGCTAATGGTGGACAACAAAGGAGGAAGAAGATGGAGGTTTTGGCTCACAATTCATGCAATTGGGCCTTTTATAGTGACTCAACCTACGTTCCCGCGTTAATTGTGCCACACTGGCACTAACCACGTCAGGTTCCAGAGAAAAATAGCTTTCTGGCGCACTTCTAGCACTAACCGCACCAAATTCTAGAAAAAATTGACCTTTTGGTGAACTCTAGCGCGAATGGCTCCACTTCTGACGCTACCGGCGGCATCTTGACACTAACAATGCCGCATCTAACGCTATTCACGCTAGGAACTAGTTGTCGCCAATTTCATCGCTAATTACGTCACTAATGCTTTTTGCGACAAAATATTGTAAATTTAAACTTTTTTTTATTAGCCTTGATTATTATAATCTTTAGCTCTAAAATTGCATTGCTTGTAAGTTATAACTATTGATGATTAATGTGGTGGTTGAAAAATTGATAGACACAATACTAAAATATTACTAGATTAATGTTAATATTTTTGGGACAAATTTTGAATAAAAAATTAAGACTTAAATATTTTTAGTACCTCAAATGAGAGAGATTATTATTTTTAATCCTTAAAATTAAATAAAAATTTGCACAAATTCGAAAAGCTCATTCTAGTCCTTTTGTTAGAACTTAAGGAACTAAAAAAATATAAATTTTTATTTGAGGGCATAGACTAAAAAATGTTTTTTGAATTTACGATATTTAAAAAAATGTAAATTTTTTATTCAGGAGGAAAAAATATATTTCATAATTTAAGAGACTAAAAATATAATTAATTTATGCAAAAAAAAACATAATTAAACCAAAATTTAATATCTCATTGAAACTGAAAATTTGTGCCACTATGATTTTTTTCAAAATGCTAAAACATTTTAAAAATGAAGGGAGTAATACACAATAGAATCGTTTTGTGTGAAAAGGATTACTACTTTTATAAATTAATTTATGGTAATTTTATAAAATAGTAGTATGGTAATTTTATAATAGTCTAAATGGGAATTTTATGGTAATTATTAATTTATTTTTTTACTCCAAAAAATAAAAATGAGTGTAGGAAATTGAAAATGGAGATAGCCAACGGTATTACCCTTCACAAAACCTACGAGTCAAGGAGATACCCCTATTGATCCCATCTCTTTCCCACACCAGCCTCCGTTAACTGTTATCCCATTGGCATTAAGCCTTTAACCGCCACTTTTTTCATGGCTTACGTCATTGAATTGCATAAAGAGCTATGATATTAATGAATAATTGTAGAGTAATCATACCAATTGGAGATAATTTTTTTTTAACAAATATCACGAGTATCTTTCAATTCATTAAAGATGAATTTCAGTCATATTAAATAAAAAAAAAAAAATCAAGAATCTCATTCAATAAATTATTTCACCATATATAAATGTATTCATACTTTAAGCTATTGAACGAATCCTTTTACACTAATAGAAGATAGGTTTTAGAAAAATAATTAGCCTTTCACCCCTTAATAAATTAAGGTTTGAATTTTCAAATAAAATCACAATTATTGTTCAATCACGTAATCCTACGTAAATATATTTTCATTATAAAAGTTTTATTAATGACTATAATTTTCTTAATATATCATTTAACTTCATTTATATTTTGATATTCAGACTCAAACTCAGTTAAGAATGAGGCATGTGTTGTGTTAGACTCTTGACGGTCAAAAGAAACCTCACCATTATACTTATCATATTATCGATCTATCTTACATATATATATATATAATATAAAAAATATAGATATTTTTTCTTTCTATTATACTATATCTATCTAATTAAATTAGCATATCGTATTTGACGCATAATTTTCTCTGCCTATTTAAGCGAAGAGTGAGGGGTTTCGAAAACTAATAAAAACAGAGCAACTCTGTTTTACTCTTCTCAAGTTCCCTCCAAACACATAACACTTTCAATGGATTGTTCCTCCGTTCTCCACTCATCAAACTCCTCAGAATCCTCATTCGGGTCCCCTCATCACCACCTCCCCTTCAACGAAAACGACCCCGAAGAGATGCTCCTCTACGGCATGATCACGTCATACCAAGAAAAAGTCATCATCAAAGAAGAGGAAGTGAACTCAGAGGAAAACAAGAAGAAGAAGAAGAGCAGCTTCCGCGGCGTGCGGAGGCGGCCGTGGGGGAAGTTCGCGGCGGAGATAAGGGACTCCACGCGACACGGCGCGAGGGTGTGGCTTGGGACATTCGACAGCGCCGAGGCCGCGGCGCTGGCGTATGACCAAGCCGCGTTCTCCATGAGGGGCTCCGCCGCGGTACTCAACTTCCCCGTGGAGAAGGTGAAGGAGTCATTAAGAGACATGAATTGCACTCTCTCTCAGATTGATGGCTGTTCTCCCGTGGTGGCCTTGAAGAGGAGACACTCCTTAGGACGCAAAATGGCTGCTAAGAAGAAGAAGGTGGAAGAGACTGATGGTGATGTTAGGTTAGAGAATGTGGTTGTGTTGGAAGACCTAGGGGCAGAGTATTTGGAGCACTTGTTGATGATGTCCTCTGATGATACTACTAGATGTTCTTGGTGAATCTAATTATGTAGAACTACAACCATTGTTTAATCTTTCATGAGTCGCAACAAATTCTTTTTCCTACATATCTCTTTTTTTAAAGGCAATCCTGAGGTATGATCAGGTTTTAAATGTAGATTTTCACTGGGATTTTGAATCTTAATTTACCATATTGCAGCAAATTAGCTTAAGCTATTACAATTTGTTATTAGTTGTTTAGTTAATATATCCTGTGTACTTTTTTTAGTGACCATGATAATTAGGCTCATTAAATTTTTCTTTATAGGATCTTAAAGTATTTCTATAAAGTTTGGATAATTTGTACCGAGTTATCTTGGTGTCACCCATCTCCTATGTTCTTTTGTTCTTGTATTTTATCATTTAACATTTATTTTGGTGGAAAGAGCATTTGTCATAATGTACGTTACTGATGCTAGAATGATCATATAATATATATTTATAGTTGATCTTTTCGTTTTTGCCTAATATTTAATGGGACCTTTTCTTTTTAGCTGTCTTGTAAAGATGAAAATACATGGAGTAGCAGTACTTGTGTGTAAATTAATAGAATTTTTTCTTCTTCTTCAATACACTTGATTTAACTGACTTACTTTAATCGATTACTATTGAACTCAAGACTTTTTAATAGGTATACACTAAGAACATGCTTGGGAGATAAATTTTGAAAGAAATAATTGAAAAATCAGGTTTTAGATTTTTAATAAATATTTTTAGAGCAGTAAAAAAATATTTTAAAATAATTTGCTGATTTTTTTATATTAAAATATAAAATAAAAATAATTTTAACGTCTTGGTAGTTTTTATTTTTATAAATGTTATACAATTCTCTTAATTTAAACTGAAAAAATTGTCTTTCCGTTCTTTTCTTTTAAAAAAACTATTTTTTTACAGACTATTCTTTCAAACATACCCTAAGTGTATTCTCTACTTGACAATCAAAGATTAATTCTTCCATAAAAAAATAAGTAAAAAACATTAAAAAAAATTCAATACTTGATTGTCTCTTGTCGGACTTTTTATTGGCATTAAATTCAAACGAAATGAAGTTTGGGGTGAAGGATTGAAATAAATAATTTGAGTATTTAAAATACCATTTTATTTTATCTTTTTTTATTTATTTCCAAACTAATAATAAGATGTTCATAATTAATCATAAATCACTCTAAAAGTTATATAAAGAAAAAATGTCTTTAATATACTAAACTATAATATATTTTATCTTCAAAATTATAATTTCTAAAATTAAAAGACAAAAGAAAATATAATTTAAGCATTCTTCATGTAAGAGTTTACTTTTTCTAAATTAGTTAATGGGACTCTAGATTTAGCTCATATAACATTTTAAGTCAATTTGGGATGGTCGAATTTTGCACGGTTTAAGCCACGCGTAACCACGCACGGGTTTTCTTATGCCTTTTGGCGTCAATTTTGTCTTCATGGCGTACAAAATTTCAGATTTCTAGCATGGAAACAATTTTATGCAGTAATTTGTGATGAAGCAAGACAAGAAAGTAGTGTTTTTATGTGATAATTTTATGATGATAATCATCATAAAAAGTTATCACACAAAAACCGGTTAATATAAATATAATGATTTGTATCTTTTAATCAAGTAATTTAAAATTTCATATTAAATATAAAATAAATCATATTAAAATAAAAATACTCATTTTTATATACATTCACATTTTCTAATAAAAATTCATCATAATAGCATGTTCAGGAAAAAAATTATCATAAAAATTCCAACTAATCTATAGGGCCCAATAGATTTAACAGTTGTAATTTTTTAACATGATATATGACATGGTGCATGCTTCCTTTTCATGACGAGTATGACAAGCATAGGTTATCAAATTTCTCTCTCTATCTATGGTTCTTGTTCAAAACAAGTGGCATAGCTAGCTTTCCATGGTAGGAGGCTAGTTTGTCTCTCGTGACCATAACTAATTATTTGCAAAACAAAGACTCAAAAGCACATTGGTGTGAGAAAGGGACCCAAGTATCAAGATTTACTTGATGAAAAGGGAATTAAAAATTGCAAGAAGAAGAGAGAAAAAATTAGTATGTCATCAGCAATACTGTGTAGAAAATGAAAAAGGAAAGGGGAAGGAAAGAGCCTTACTAAGTTGGTGGTGAGATATCTAAAAATGTTATCAAATCCCAACCTCGTAAGTTTAATATTAAACTCTTCTTGGCCAACTTTCAGAGTCCAACTTTGAAGCAAAGGAAGCTTCTTCTGGCAATTGATTTTGGTCTAATTGAAATGGTTGGATACTTGGACCAGAATCCGAAATCTTGTGACTTATTTGAATTTTAATCCTCACGTGGGTTTTTCTTGATTATTCTATTCTTTTTTAATGTTTTACCATTTTCTCTTGGTTTCTTGTTTCAGTGGTCTTAAAATGAAAAATATCAATTTGTTGTCTTAGAGGAAACTTCCTGGATTTTGAGTGGCATACCCTCTACCTGTGAACTTTAACACAATTTCGGACTATGGTTTCCCGAAGAAAATTTTGAGTAACGGAAAAATTAAAATTCACTTTCTTTTCAAGCAGATATACCTGATGTTTATGCTGAATATTTGATCTTGATGATCTAATTATTAATTAAGTTACTTCCTGTTGGGTAAATGATGATAAATCAGAAGAAATAGCTAAATAGTTTTTGTGCAATGCATTTCTGTACCATTCAACTTTTTTCTTTCTTTCTTTTTTTTTTTTTTTAATTTGAGTGGCTTCACAGTGTCATTTGTAGAACAATCCCTAACATGCTTATTGCTACGTGATTCATTACTATCAACGATAAATTTCAAGGTCATGGTCAATAACAAAACGATCCAAATTAAGGTATTTGTTTCATATAGGATCAGCATGGTAAGTTTGGTATTTAGTGGAAATCCATGATTTAACTTTGATTGTATATGGTTCCACCCTCGCATGATTAAGTGAATTTGGCTAACATTTCGAAAGAGAAGTACAAATGGTTCAAGTATTCTCATTATATGCTAATCATTAAATCACTAATCAAACTTTTTCTCCGAAGAGAAGTTGCTAATGTGAGCTATTTAGAAATATCAAATATATTTTTTCTTTTTTTACTTTTTTCATCCATCAAATATTTAATTGTTTAATCGACATGACTTGGAAAAGAGATTTCATAAGTCCATGGGCTTATTCGGCTAGCCTTTTGTGCTAAATGATTGTCAAAGTTAACTAGGCTTAAATGGTAAAGATGCAAGTCGGGCTCAAACGTCCAATTAATCTTTGAAGAAATTCAATTTTAAATTAACACTCCTATTAATTTACTCACGAAAATGAGTGAGAAATTTTTGTGTTCGCTCATGCATAAGTTGCTGAAAAGAAAAACAAGCATCACTAGCAAACTATGCTGAAGTACAGCCTTGGTCAGTCATATACAGAAGTAAATAAAGAGTGTGCCTTACAACATCCCACGAGCCAACATCAACATGTATGTCAAGTATCTAAAAAAGAATGGGTGAGTGCAGGGTGTTCAAAAAATCCAGTTATACAAAACCAATTCATAACCGTACATATCTAAATTACTTTAAATTTATTTAATAAATTGATTTTATATTCAAATCCAATTTTTTGGAATTTTAAATCCAATCCAATTATTTAGATATAAATGAGATATTTTATTGGATTTTTAAATTTTATAGCATTCATCCAAAGTAACTTTGGTCGAGGTCGATTGAAAGCAATTTTTTAGCCAACATCGGTCGAGACTATTTTTCAATCAACATTGATTGAGATTATTTTTTGATAGAGGTCAGTCAGAATTTTCTCGGCCAGTGTCGATTGATAATGTTTCTCAACTGACCTTGTTCGAGACTATTTTTCGGAGGACATCGGCTAGGTTTTTACAACAAATGTTAGTCGGGATTATTTTTTGACCAATGTTGTTCAGAGTTTTTTTTTTTACCAATGTTGATTGATGATGTTTTTGGCCAACATTGGTCGAGGTTGTTTTTCTATTGATGTAAGCTAGAGTTTTTTTCAACCAACATTGGTCGACAAAATTTTTTGATCAATGTCGTCTAGAGTTTTTTCAGTTGATGTTGACTAACGTCTTTTTCGGTCGAAATCAATTGAGGCTATTTTTCAGTCGATGTCAACTAGGTTTTTTTGAGATCAACATTAGTCGAGACTATTTTTTGGCTGATGTCGATTAAGGTTTGTTTTGATCAACGTCGACTGCGATTATTTTTCAGTCGAGACTATTTTAACCGATGTCGACTAGGGTTTTTTGGCCGAAATCGGTCGATGATGCTTTTTGACCGACATCGGCCATGACTATTTTTATGGATGACATCAACTAGGATTTTTTTGGCCAACTTTGATCAAGGCTATTTTTTGTTGGTGTCAATGGCCATAGCCAACGTCAGCGAAAAAATAGCCCTGACTGACGTCGCTCAAAAAATAGATTTACTTGATGTCGAACAAAAAGCATCACCAATTGACATTGACAGAAAAATATTCTAGCCGACATCAGCCGAAAATAGCCCTAGCCAATTTCGGCGAAAAACATGACCAGTTGATGTTAGCCGAAAAAATATCACTAGCTAACATCGACCGGAATAAATCCTAGCTAGCCAAAGTCAACTGAAAAATAGACGGAATCGACGTCGACCGAAAAATCCTAGCCTATGTCAACAAAAAATAGCCCTACCTGACTCGATAGATAGCCCTAGTTGATGTCTGCAGAAAAAATTACCAATCGACATTGATTGAAAAAATCCAGCCAACCTCAACCAAAAAATAGTTGTACATCAATTGAAAATAGTAGGTTGAGGTTGACCAAAAATAACCCTAGCAGAAGTTGACAAAAAATAGTCGTGATTGAAGTCAACTAAAAGCAGCCCTAGTCAAGTAGGTTGAAAATTGATTTATGGTTTAAAACTAGATTTAAAACCAAAATGGTTTTGAACTATAAATTGATTTTAAAACCATTTTAAACCGATTTAAAAAAATCCAAACCACTTTTATCCACTTAAGTGGATATAGATTTTAAATCTAATCCATTTAGTTGGATTTGGATTGGATATGAATTAAATTTTTGTTAAATTCAATCCATGAACACCCCTAGGTGAGTGTGTGTCACATCTCATGTGGCCCTATACAAAAGTGTGCATATGTGTATCAGTACATTTGTATCCGTTCATAAATACATACAATAAAGAGGAAAAAAAGGGAAGACCAAGGGAAGTTGTTGTTGCAAAAAGGTGTATGGGGTACGACGGACGATGATTATTCGATTGTCGGCGTAAGTGATGATGAGGTATTTTCATCGGAATCAAAGTGCTCGAATGAGGATGAAGAATTTGGTGATGTGGGGGAGGTGCAGTGGGGAGGTTGGTTGGAGAACCGACAATTAACTCGCTGACATCAGATTTTCTCAAGTCTACATGTTTGAAGGTACATCAAGGTTATCTTCCCAAAGGAGATAATTTTGGTTTTCCTTAAGGAGACAAAAAAAGTTGTTTCAAAGGGTGTATATGTGCTGCTTTGTGGGGTGGCTCGGATGTGGAGTGGCGAGTATGTCCCTCAGTAGGAGTGGTGGATGGCTTGCTATGTTTATTGAGGAAAGGTGTTTTTGATGTGGAGAAGGATTCTTGGGTGATGGTTTCCCAATTATCAATAGGGTGTGGTGCAATGGTCAGATTGCTTGTTCCTTTGGTGCATCCTTGGTGACTTCAACTCGATGACATATCTGGAGGAGAGGAGAGGGAACATAAATGCTATCATGAGAGGAGCGAAAATCAATGATTTTAACCATATCATGAGAGTAGGCTAAGTTGCATGTGGAAGGGTGGACAATGTTTGCTTTGAAGGAGAAACTTAAATTGTTGAAAATAAAACTTAAAGTATGGAATAAGGACGTGTTTGGAGATATTCTACAAAGAAGACATGATATTGAAAAGGATATTGCTTTTATTGATGAAGTGGATGAAGAGGTGCATTGCAAGAGGTGGATGTGCATAGGAAGAAGTCGTTGCTTGAGAAGTATTAAACTGTGTTAAGTAGACATGGGTCACTTCTCCATCAAAAATATTGTTCTAAGTGGATTAGAGATGGGGATAGTAACACAAGATTTTTCCACTCTTGTGTTAATTGGAGGAGAGTCTTAGTGGGTTGATGCTAAATGATTGTTGGGTGGACGAGCCATTTGGGGTAAAGGATGGTGTGATATCCTTTTTCAGACTAGATTCAAAGAGGTAGGTGGTTGGAGACTAAGACTTAATGGGGTACCTTTTAAGACGATTGGGGTGGAGGAGAACGATGTGTTGGTCAAAAGCTTTGAGGAAAACAAATTCTTGAAGCCATTCGAGTGTTAATGGTAATAAGTGTCTGGGCCTGAATGGATATACCCGCATTTGGAGAGGGGGGATGTGTTGAAGGTGCTTGATGATTTCCATAAGAATGGTTCCTTTCCTGGGGGGCAGCAACCCTTCTTTCATCGCCCTTATCCTTAAGGTGAATGATCCTCAAGGCCTCAATGAGCATAACCTATTTCATTGATAGGGAGCATTTACAAGATTCTACTCAAGGTTCTCTCCATAAGACTCAAAGGGGTTCTTAATGATATCATTGATGAGGGGCAAGGGGCGTTCATTGGTGGGAGAAGCATGTTTAATGGTATGAAGGTAGCTAATGAGGTGGTGGAGGAAGCTAAGATGTGTAAGGAGTTCTTAATACTTAAAGTCGATTATGAGAAAGCCTATGACTCTATCTCAACGGCTTTCTTGTATGACATGATGGGGAGGCTAGTTTTGGTACTAAGTGGATTGGATGGATGAACACTTGTTTAGTATCTAGATTGATCTCTATCATTGTTAATGGGAGTCCGACATATGATTTCATTCCACAAAAAGGGTTGAGACAAGGGGACTCCCTTACCCCTTCCTCTTCCTTATTGTAGCGCCGAAGGACTTAGTGGGCTTATGAGGCAAGTAGGGGCAAAGGGCTTGTACTATCAAGATTATTCAAATATGGTATGTGGAAGCTTAACTCTACAAAGTAAGAAACACACCCTTGCTGGCTTTAGATGGGGAGATTGGTTTTAAAACGAAAAAGATCAACCACTGCACATAGGAAATACGATGTTACAAACAATTACAACTTCTTCCTTCTTCACATGCCCAACATAAATTTTCTAATTATTTTTATTTTTTGTATCAATTTCTTTTCAGAATGGTAAAAAATGATGAACAAATTAATAATTTTTTCTATTCAATTGAAATGAAATAATTATTTTAATGCTAATTATTAGTTTCAATAACTATGGTTTAGTAATATCATATATTAAGTAAATTATTGTAAATATCAATGTATAAAGGTATTATTTATTTAAATTTTAAATGTGATTTTGAATTTCAACAAAAAAAGTAGTTCAATTGGGATTAAATAATATCTATTGTTTAGATTTTGTTCAAAATTGAGTAGATAATATAGATTTAATTATATTAGCTCAAATTTGATTAAGTATATTTTATAAAGTTTGTTTTGATTTATTAAGATTCTAATTTTATATTTATTTTAGATTTAATTGAATCTTTAGTTCAAATATGAGCATAGGATTTTTACAAATAATAGTTCCTTTCTTGAGCAATAAATTGTACAGTTAAGTTAATGCATTATTGATAAAAACAATAATCTTGGCAATGTTCGAACTATTTTTCTTCTTTGGTTTTGTAATTATTTGCTGAAATGTTCATAAGGTGCTACAAATTTTATTTTTTTAAAATTCCTTGAGCAATTTTGAAATTGATAGCTTGAGGTATTGGGGGTATTTTCTATTTATTTTTCATGTTCATTTTTGTGATTTGAAGGCTGTCTCTACTTGCTTGGACTCTTGAAGTCATTTTCTTTTTTGACTTGTTTTGAGTTTAAAAGATGCTAATTATGTAAGTTAAAATTTGTTGTCGATATCACAAAATAATGGCATTAGGTGCTTTTAATCACTTAAAATGATATTTTTATGATAAAAAAATGGTGGCTTTATGTATATCTAGCATGGATACAAATTTATTTTCAATTTGATGTCAAAAAGACAAGTCCTCTCTATATTATCTATATCTTTAGCTCATAATCTCTCTCTTGCTGGGTGTATAACTTTAGCAAAGTCTGTTATTCAACCTTTGCCCATGTACACTATAATGTCCACTGCCATCCCAAAATATATTTTGCATAAAATTCGAAAAGTTCAACGTGGGTTCCTTTGAGGTGATCAACCTGGGCACATAAAAATTCATGGTATAAATTGGGCAACTATGATGAGGTCAAAGTTCCATGGAGGGGTAGCCATGTGTAACCTTGAGGTTATGAATGATGCTTCTTTAATGAAGCTTGCTTGGGGCTTCCGTGCAGGTAGTTCTTCCTTGTGGTGTGATGTGTTGAAAGGTAAGTATGTTTGAAGAATTATTTCTAATGGTAGCATAGAAGTTAAAACGGTATGCCTCTTTTATTTGGAAGGCTTTGGCTAAAGTTAGGTCGAGTCTGGCTGCTGAACAGACTAGGGCAATAGGGGATGGGACTTCAATTAATGTTTGGCATGATAAATGGGTCTATAATGACATGAGGTTGGTGGATTCTGGAGTAGTTGTTCTTGCCCACATACAAAGCTTAACGGTTAATAGGATTGTGAATGGGGAGGGTGCGTGATTGGGATGTGGACTTGTTAAAGGATCGAAGGATTTGGCCTGATAATAAGCTTGGTGATTTCTCGATTGCTAGTGCTTATTGCAGGCTTAACAAGTTGCATGAGTTGGAAGATAATGGCAATTGGAAGATGGTGTGACATCTTCAGGTGCTTCAAAGAGTTCGTGCTTTTGTGTGAAACTGTTGCATGGGAGTCTTTCAACTCGTCAGCGCACTGCAAAGTGAGGGTTAGGAAGTTCTAGTTGTCATCATTGTGTGAATGCAGTAGATTTGGGGTATGACATGTTATAACCTCTGGAAGTGGCGTAATTATCATGTTCATAATCCATATTTTATTATACCTTATAGGTCCCAGATGCAGATTAAGAAGCAGAGAGAGGAGTATAGGAATATTGGTGAAGTTGATTTTCTTTGTCTTTGTCTCCTAGAGTGGGAGTCTTCGTTAAATGGTAGGATCCTATGGATGGATGAATGGGTTACTCTTACCATTGATGGCTCGTCTATGGGGATTGATGAGGTTGCTGGTTATGGAGGTAGGTGGTTTTGTGGATTCTCTAAGAGGGTTGGGAGAGCGAATGCGTTCATTCCTGAGTTATAGGGTGTTTATTAAGGCTTGAAGTTGGCTCAGAATAGAGGAGTCAAGGCTGTTATTGTTCAAGTTGATTCTCAAGCAAGCGTCAACATCCTTATGGGGAAGAAAAATGGGAGTGCTCATGGCTGGTCGCCATTTAGAGAGATTCGTAAGTTGCTTTGTGTTGAGTGGAGAATGAAGGTGGTTCATGTTTATTGTGAGGCCAATGTTTGTACTCATGCTTTTGGCAACTATGGCGATTAACTTGCATGGAGAGTGTGTGATCTTTGAGCATCCACCGGATGTCTTGTTTCAGCTGCCGAAAGCTGATAGTATAAGAGTTTCTACTCCCCCTTTAGTAACTATGTATTAATCTTTCCTTTCAGGCCTTTCGTCCCACTGTTACATTATTCTATCACTTTCAACTTGATAATATTTTCTTAAGATTTATTCTTACATTGAAAGTTTTTTTTATATATACAAAATTTATAAATTATTTGTTACCTCGTTGATATAAACTAAAATTGATGTAATATAAATATTTTAAAATATACTAAAATATAAATCATTTGATTACCTTCTTGTTATTGTTCAATTTTAACAAAATTTGACACAAACGATCTTGGTAAGATATAAATATAATTCAACAGTTTGATAAAAAAATCACATTCTATATTAAGTTAAAAAAAAATTATGACACAAGTTCTTTAACCTTTTTGTGACATTTTTGGTGAGCTACGAGATTAAGTTTTAAAAAGAGTTTGAAGGGTTTATTTTATTTTTTGTCTAGAGCACAAGTATCTTTTAGTGGAGGAAATCATGTTTGAGTTGAGTAGGACCACTATAAATGACAAAACTTTTCCTTCAAGTATTTAATGTAAGTGCATACCTAAGACTCGAATTCGAGACATCTGGTTAAGTTGGAAAAATCCCACGTCATTTGATACATGTGTTTGATGGTTTAATGATGATCAAAAGAAATGATGTTTTAATGTCCAAGGGTTACAGAATAATTAACATTATATTAGAAATTAATTTCCTAGTGTTTAGAATAATAAAATTTGTCATTAAAACATGTTTTGGGGCTTTTGTAAAGGGCCATTGGTTGAACTTTTTTAGAATAGAGTTTTGAGTAATTTTGAGCCTTTATAATGATTATTTGAATTAGTATGAAAGTTTGGGACTTTAACTAAATAATTTAGGTAAGTATCACAAATTAACTACAGAGGTTAAAATGTGATTTTGAGCCTATTTGAATTGAAAAATTATGGAGTTAGTGGTTAGAGTGATTTTGTGCCTTTAATATGAAAATTTGGATTCTTATAAAATGTATGAAAAGACAATGATTATGATCTTATCAGCCATGACTTTATGATTATGAATTTTTAATTTAAATTTGTTTAACGTTGTGATTTAGAGAGGTGTTTCTCTTTGTTTATGTGTTGTGTTACATATAGATTACGATTATATTCACTACGAGAATTGATTAGAAAACAAAGATTATATACTTTAATTCTATTTCAATCGCTCGACAATTGTGAAATTTAGCTTATTTGGATAGTAAAAGAACCAAATAGAACCTCAAAAGAGCAACAATGGAGAAAAATAGAGAGAAGAAGACAGAGTTCAAGATTTTATTTCTCATAATTCACAAATGAACTAAACTCTTTACAAATGATGTTACAAGCTCTTTAACTATGATTTAGAGTACATTAATTTTTGTGCCTCGGAGGATTTTTTGCTGCATTGAAAGCATAATTTGTTGTGCAACGAAATTACACCTATGAACTAAAGACTCTACACTTGATCTTCATGCCTTTGGACCTTATTTGTTGGGGTGAAAGGTTGACTCACTATGACGAGTTCATGTTAACTCCAAGGTCTTCAGCTTGTAGAATTGTTGTCGTGAGGCTCAACTTTGCTGTAGCAAATCTTCATTATTTCTAGTTGATCAAGGGTCATATTTCGCTGTGGCGAAAACGCATCTTGCGTTGGGGATAGGGGTGAGCATGGATTGGATTTTTAAGAACCTAATCTATATCCCATCCATATCTATTTAAATATATTGGATCTTAAATCTATATCTATATTTTTTAAAAAACAATTTGGATTTAAGATCCAATCCATTTAAACACTAAAAATTTGGATTTATCCAATTTATTTTTAATAACTGATCTAGTTTAATCCATTTTATTTATTTTTAATAGATCAGATTTTTTTTACCACATTTGTATTTTATATCTATTTACAAATCTGGAATCCACTTTCTTATTATACAGATTTTAAATGAAAATCCAAAATCCATTTTTTGACCGCTTCATTATATGGGCCTATGCGACATCTTCTATCACAACTCCAAACTCCAAAGTGCATCATCCTGTGCCTTCCTATGTTACGACCTCCCATAACTCTCGCTCTATCTTCACGTAATCTCCTTGTTACCTCCTCTGTTACGAGTCTTTTTCATCTCACCATTTTGCTTTTTCCTATTCTTTCATCATTTTAATGCTACACAATCTTTTAAAAGAATATATAAAAGTAATTAAATATCCAATTTATTATCTACTTAAATATTATAGTATATTTTTTTTATAAACTTTAGTAATTAAACACTAAAAAAAGAAAACTTAATACTGTTCACTTGAACTTGATAAGAATTACTTCAAATATGAAATGTGTTAATTAAAATATCACTAAATGAAATTAATCATACACTTAAACTTGACCGAATTTTATCATAATCACACAAATTATTAAAATAAAATATAATATAAACTCTCAAAACAACAAACAATTTGGAGTCCGAAGGATGAAATACAATAACAATTACATATTCTTAAAGCACAATTCATCTATCTAATTTTCATTGTTCAAAGTATTGTTCTATTAAAAAAACTGAAACTATATTTTTGAAATATCGAAATCTAAGAGTTCATTCATCCATCCAATGATCTATCAATTTCACTCAAATTTAATATATATTCTTAATCTGATTACAGATATTGCAAACGACATATGAAATGCATTTTAATGAATATCTTTAGAATACCTTTTATTTAAGTTGTTTTGTTGATTTTCTCAATAAACATTTTAAGGATATTTACTATTTTTATAGATAAATAAATAATATTTACAATAAGAAAATATAAATATTATTTAATACATTGAAAAGTTATAAGATATTGTATAAATACTAATTGTTAAGTATATTAAAATACTATTTATGTAACTTTCTTATGTTGAAAATAATGTTAAACAAAATAAGAATAACAAATAATGTATTTATTGAAAATTTAGCTTCACGTTATAAAATTTATTTCTTTCATAAAATAATTTTCTTATTTATAAACGTTACTTTTATATATTCTTTTAAAAGATCGTGTAGCATTAAAATGATGAAAGAATAGGAAAAAGCAAAATGGTGAGATGAAAAAGACTCGTAACAGAGGAGGTAACAAGGAGATTACGTGAAGATAGAGCGAGAGTTATGGGAGGTCGTAACATAGGAAGGCACAGGATGACGCACTTTGGAGTTTGAAGTTGTGAGAGAAGATGCCGCATAGGCCCATATAATGAAGCGGTCAAAAAATGGATTTTGGATTTTCATTTAAAATCTGTATAATAAGAAAGTGGATTCCAGATTTGTAAATAGATATAAAATACAAATGTGGTAAAAAAAAATCTAATCGATTAAAAATAAATAAAATGGATTAAACTAGATCAGTTATTAGATCACAACTAGATACTAGATTTTTTTGCCCAGGCTTAGTTGGGGAGATCATCTCTGCAACTCTTCAATCTTTGATGATCAAAATCTTCTCTTGAAACATCCAAACTTACACAAAAACATAAAAAAAAAAAAAACTATCCTTTTAAGTTTCTACAACCAATTTATACAATTTATTAACAAAAATCACAATTATGAACAAAATCTATAAAGAAAAACTAAGATAATTATTCACAAAATAAGGTGTGAAAAATAATTATCAAAATACAAAGGTGTGAAAAACAATTATCATTATGCAATTTTAGGTGAAAAACATAGGATTTTATGACTCGAGTTACATGTTTTCATCCTTCTTCTTATCTTAAGTAAAATCAGAATATTAACAACATTGTTTGTATGTACTTGTTAACAAGTGTGTGGTACAAATGCTTGTAAATATCAATGCATTATTTATTTAAAGGGTAGTATACCATTTTAGTCCTTTAGCTTATTTATTTTGTTCAAAATAGTCTTTATCTTTTAACAAAATCACTTTGATACTTTATCTTATTTAAAAAGTTCAA
>PYAF01000227.1:723287-753769 GCA_007407185.1 Glycine tomentella | reverse complement strand
ATAAAACTAAACTAAACATAAAAATAAGATAAAAGAACAAAATTAATGATAATTTAGCCTTTATTTAAATTATTAGTTTCAATAATTATGGTTGAGTAATATCGTATTTTAAATTTAATTATTGTAAATATCAATGATTAATTGTATTATTTATTGAAATTTTAATTTTGAATTTGAATAGAAAAATTAGTTCAATTTTGATTAAATGATATCGTATCATATTTGTCTAGATTAGTTCAAAATTGAGTGCTTAATATTGATTTGATTATTTTTTTTGGGTTATCATATTATTGGTACGAGATATTAATTATATTTGTTCTTGATGATTTCATCACAAGAATTTGACTTGCCAACTTTAATAGAATTTTTTCCTTTTAATTATTTTTTTCATCCACAAAATTCGAATCCGATTCTTTCAAATTTGTATAAATAATATTATATTAAGTTTGTTTTGATTTATTAAAATTGTATTTTCATATTTACTTGATATTTAATTTAGTCTTTAGTCAAATATGAGCAGAGGAATTTTACAAATTATAGTTCCTGCTCGACGAATAAATTGTAGAGTTAAGTTGATGCATTATTGATGATTTTTTTTGGCAATGTTCGAAGTTATATTTCTTCTTTGTTATATGAGTGTTTTTTCTGGATAAAATACTAGTAATTTCATCCCTTTGGAAAGTAATGAATATACACAAAGTTATTCATTCTCTTGTGATTTCTGCTATCAATTTATAGCGTGATTTTCTGGAATCACAAGACAAAACCCCTGATTTAAAATAATTTCATATTATTGTAGAATGAATGAACATTTAACTAAATTTATTTGAATGAGATGAGAATATTTTTCAAATATATTTGAAGATGTAAGCAAGATAGGATAGTGGAGATCGGAGAACATGCTCGAAAAATCTTAGGTGACGAAAAATTTGATATTAAAAATTGCTTAGACAGAAATTACAAGGGCCCATAGCTAAATAAATTAAACTAAACTAAGATAAATTAAACATAAAGGGCATAAGAAAAAAGAAAACGCGTACACTAAAGTAGAAATAGACTTAAACATGGTGGGCCTCAAAAAAAGAAAAACAAATACACTAATCTAAAGAGAGGCAACAAACTCTGCGAACTTGGTTAAAACTCATAGACTTTAAGCTAGGCATGTTAATCTCAATTTCTCTACTTACCCTAACTATAACAGACAAGCTTTAAACAAAAGTTTCAAAATATAACATTATGAGACGATAAGTAAAGTTTAATTTGTTGCTTGAATCGACAGGTAACTTAGATGTTTATGTCTCATTAATTATATTTACATATATAGTTACTTTTTTACAACGTAATTTGAAAATATAATTGGGCAAGTGTATGCTAGGCTCAAATTTGATTTTTCTAACTTGAAGAGAGATACAATTAAGTCGATAAAGTGTAGTTATAAGTTATAATCACTCATTAAAAATAGTGTTAGCAATATATTTTTAACACATTGTTTTGAATATATATTATTTATAATAGGTTTGAACATTATAAAATCATGAATGCAATTATTAAATATAGAGTTATATTTTCATGATTTTGAACAAATTTTAATTAACCATGAGAAAAGAGTGTGAATTATAAACTCTTTTTGATTAATGATAGCTCTTGTTAAGTAGTTAGTTTAGGTGAATTATTTACTCGGGGTTAGGGAGGGATCTTGATTCTTTTGTTGTAAGGGTCCCGCCAGTGGCGGATCCAGAAAAAGAATAAGGGGGATACTAGTAGTATATCCAATACATTTTTTTTTTATATTTGCATATTTAGTGGTGGGGTTCGGGGGTAGCGCCCCCTAATTTTCTTTGTAAAGAAAATTTAAAGAAATAAACAATTATAAACCATAATCTAAAGGAACAAACAATTATAAACCATAATTTAAAGAAACAAATAAATAGTCCAACTAAATTATTGTTTTGGATTGAATAGAACAATGAAAAAAATTTATTGTAACTTGCCATGAGATTTCAAAAGATCATGATGATAACATGAGAGTTAGTTTAAATATAAGTATTGAGTTTGAGATCTTTGAATATGAACTGTTACAATATAGACTAAAATATTTCTACAAAATACATATAGTTAAATTATACTTCTCATTTCAATGAAGAGTAAGGACTTTAATCATCTTATAAACAAGTGTTAATGCATGAATTACAAATGAAAATAATTAACAATCACTACAAACTATATAACAAGTACTGAAAATAATTAACAAACACTGCAAATAAATGTCAAGGGTATATTAAAATTTTAATGACAAAATTTAGGGAAAGTATAATATAACAAACATTAAAAATAATTAACAAATACCACAAACAAGTATTAAGAATATATTAAAATTTTAATGACAAAATTTAGTCCTCCCCCCAAATTCATAAGCTTGATCGCCTCTGGGTCCCGCTAATAGGATTGTGAAACTTTACTAACAAAGCACGTTGAACTATGACACCCCTTGTGCCTATGAATAAAGTTTGTTTTCGCTAATAAAAAAATTTAAATCTTTGAATTTATCGACAAACATATAATCTCATAATAATAATAATAATAATAATAATAATAATAATAATAATCTCATCATAATAAAATTTAATACGATGTCATTGTTAATGGTAATAATAATTCTAAAATACTCTTAAAACTTAACTCTGTATTTCTGATAGCAAAATTTTGACTACACTTGTATATAATAAATAATTTTGACTTAACGGCCTATTACCTTATATAAATAGGTGTTCATTGCGATGGATCTTAGTTTTACAGGATTTTGGCATCCTTCTTTTATGTAAGCACTTAAATTATAATTTATATGTCTTCGTTACTCAAATATAATGTTAATGTAATATTCTTATTTCAAATATGTGAACTAGAATGTGTTGTTGTATGATATTTCTAAAAATATCTTATCTTAAATTCTGTTGTTAGTCAAATATTTATAAAGATGAAAAAACACCTTGTAAAATAATAATTAATTAAAAAAATTAGATACAAGGGGACACCGAAACTATTTGAAAGTAAGGGTCACCAGAAAAATCACGAGATCATAGATATGGTCTTAACCATCCCAGAGACATGAGTGCCCATGATAGCAACCAATTTTTATATAACATGTATTTAAGCTATCAATTTTCAATGAGTAATAGCATTTTCTTATGTGTTAAATAAGATTAATTAGGATGCAAGACAAGAGACGGAAATATCACTTAAGTGTTATACTTATATTAGCTTTTGCTTTTCCTTTTTTGCTTGCAGTTAATTATATTCTAAACGGTTCGTGCGTGTGTTATTTTTACCCGTTTAATTTTTTTTCTAATACATAATTCCCTACGTGCAGTATATATCCTAAGTTCCTGACCCGTTGATCCTTTGGATGAGTAATTTTAATATTCAATCCGTTCCTAATTATAAAACAATTAATTAATTTATGTTTATTAAAAAAATTAATTAATTTAATTATTAGCATTAAATTTATCTATAATTATATTATTATTTTTTCAAATATATCATTAATTTTATTAAGAATTTATTCATCTTTTTCAATCTCCATAGGAGAAAGAAAGAGGTAATTCAAGATATTTTTATAAAAAAATAATTAATACGCAATAGAAATGAAATAAATTCTTATAATAAAAAATTTTATTAATTATGCTTTATAAATAAAATAGAGAAAATAACTTGCATTGCGGTTTAATTATATTTTTGTGGGTGTAAATAAAATTATGGTAAAACTTTTTAAACTTGTGTTGCCAACTCGGAAGAGTGAAGGAAGATCCAGAGAGTGAATATTACAGATATTTTTAGTTCCATAAGCATTGGACACACTAATACAAATATCAATATTATAGGAAATTAAACTAGTTCATATAGCTGCAAAGAAAAGGAAATTACATACATATATGATTTCAGACATGTAGCATCCATCTTTATTCCTTCAACAAAGCCAAACGGATCAAAGCTGACACCTGACACCAACATATACTATTACAAGAAATTAAAATAACATTAAATTCCTTTATTTCAGGAACCAACGCTTAACTCTAATTAAACAATATATTTCACAATAGTCCATGGTACTTAGACTCAAATCCTAATTAAGGATGCTTCTCTCCATGGACCCTTCTTGTGGTGAGGCTTATAATGGCAAACCTCCACCTAAGTGTGCTCCTCTTGTGGCTTATTGTTTACTACTTTTGAAGGCTCATTTTGTGTGGTAGAAGGCTAGTATTTTTCATCATGTGGGTTGCGAATCTCGCGATCGTAACCATGATCATCACTATGATCTTGATTGTCATCACCACAATCATAATCATGATCGCAATCATTAAAATCATGATTGTGATTATGATTGTGATGATGATCGTGATAATAATCGTGGTTATGATAATGATCATGATAGTGATTGTGATTATAATCATGATCACGATCAAAATCATGATTATGATCGTGACTGTAACGATGATCGTTGCCCAGCACAAGAGATTCCTCTGCTGAAAGTAAATGACGATCAGTTAGGGAAGTGGTTGCAAAAAATACCATCCCTAGAATTACTAGGAGGCACATGAACATGTATTTGGGAGACATTTTGTCTATTGGTTTCTATGTTTCAAGTTATGGTGCAAATACAAGAAGAACAATAGCATGTCCATTTTATAGCGGTGCATGATCAACCTATCTTTTAAAGATACGTGTCTTTTTTATTGCATTATTTGTCCTGCATTATAATCAAGGTTAAGGTCTACATTTTCAAAGAGTTGTACCCACATAATTAATGGAATGAAGGATAAGATTAATCCATATATATGGCAGTAGTTTGATGAAAATTAAAATTTGACCCATTAGAGCATCTTTAGTGGTAGATCTCAAATTGGGATTTTAGACCACTTTTTGGTAGACCCCATAGTGTCATGTAGGATTGAAGATCTCTCAAGATCCCTCCTATTTTGTTCTTTAATGGTAGATCTTATTTTGAGATCTTAGAAAGAGAGAGAAAGAGGAAAAAAATTTATTCTTTTTTGAACAATGTGCAGATCTTAAGGGTTCTTCTACAAGAACCCATTCTCCATGTTGGAGATCTCTCTACCTCCTTTATTGGGAGATCTAGTGAAGACCAGATCTTAAGCTCAAGATCCTTATTCAAGATCTTACACTAAAGTTGCTCTTAAGTCCTCAAATTTTGTATTTAAGGTGACATATTAAGTGTAGCGGTTGGGTTAATTATAGATTGTTGGCCGGAAGAAATGTAATAAATTGTTTTTGGCGAAAGAAAATAAAAGGGATTTAACCAGTGATGTACGTGGGTGTGGGTGGGTCGAGATAGAAGTGGAAATATAGAGAACACTTTCTAAGAGAGAACATGTATGTGTTGCAAATTTTGTTGTGTACGTAGAAAATATAAAGAAGGGAGAGAATGATAAGTGGGTTTGGAATGCAAACACAGTTTTTACTCTGTAAAATCAAAGTATAAGTTTAATGAATCCTCATATAATGTGGTAGAAGCAAGTTCTATCAAAGGTGGAGGCTGTTTGTAGTGGATAATTAGCTCAAAATCGAATTCACCCTTTTTTTCATTTTTATCTCTTAGAAAAGTAGTGTCAATGACAGATACTTTGTCTAAAGTGTGTCACACAAAGGAAGAATTGACAAATCATATTTATCTCCAATACCAAAGTATAGTCTATTCAAATTGATTTGGGGAGGGGAGGAGTTTCACCCCATATCCAAATTTCTTGTGGAATTAATTAATTCTCATAATATAGACTTGCGTGTCGAAACATATCATCAAATCAAAACAACTTAGGTATAGAATCACTTAAAATATTGTTTTATTTAAAAATGGAATAATCTGATTGAAAATACATTAGTTGGATGTCAAATGCAAAGCACAAAATGCCTTTTGATTAAAAAAAAAAAATAGATTAGTTGAAAGAAAACATAGACAAATGGTATAAATAGAGAATTAGCTTCACTAGCACAGGCCTCCCTCCCCTAAATATTGGGACCATATAGCTTCACTCAAGCAGTTCACTTAACCAACACACTTCCTTCAACTACCCTTGATGTCTAGTTTTCCTCACCTCTTATCATGCTCTTTATCAAACTATACCAATACAAAACTTTCAAAAACTTTAGTAGTGCATACTTTCCTTTACTAAGACCATATAGTTAATAATCACAAATTAGAGTTTCAATATACTAAGTGTGTGCGTCTTTGGCATCTCGCTTATTCTCACCTCAACATAAAGGACACGAGTAACTAAATCCTCTTGGTCGGCTGTACAATTCTAAAATGTTTTGTTTGATAAATTAGTATTGGTTTCCTTATAGTTTCAATAAGTGGCCCTATATAAGCTGTAATTTTTATTTTTCTTGGAAAGGAGTGAAACTATTAACTATATATATACTAGCACTTTCATATACCTTATTAATATCATCGAGGCATGTGATTGACTGAGCACTTGTTATTGATCTCGATCTAATGTGATTAAGAAAATTTACTATCCCCATTTATCTTAATTTTTTTTAAAATATATGCATTATTTTAGATCAGTTGATTATCAGCCGTGGATATTTTTCTTTTTTTGAGAGGAGCCGTGGATATTATTTTCAACAACAGTTATATGCAGATATAAAATGATAACTTGTATACTCAAACTATGCAGTTATCATAAACAAGTTTCGGTCGAAGTGCTATTGTATTTGACCTTCTTAAGTAAGGTCTCAGGTTTCGATATTATAGATGAAAAAAAAAAGAAAAACACTAGGTGGTCAATCAATTTTTTTTATAGAGATTAACAATTAGTAAAACTAATAAGTACTCTATACTGATATTATGGGTACTCAAAAAAACTATGCAACTGCCAATTAGAAAGTCAAATTAATTAAACTTTGCAGCACAAGCTCATTCTCAAAGTCGTTTTCATGAAATTTCAAAACTATTCAGTGCAAGAGTTAATTTGCGATATTGGTTAAAGCATACCATCTAGAAGGCACGCTAACCTCAATTTCTCTACTTACTCTCACCAACAGATGATGATGATGTCGAGGGTTTGTGGAGGAAAAGAAATGAAGTGTTCGTTTGAGGAATTAATGGATATTATAAGATTCAAAACATGCATGGAACTGGCTGTACCATAAGGTAAAGGGATTCAATTACTGTTTCTTCGAGTGGATCATCTCACCCGGTCTCTATATGTCTCTTAAATCTCAAATGATGGGGTGTGGAAGGATCTGCATGTGCATCTATTGATCTTCAGGTCTGTCCTTAGCTGGATGCTATACCTATGTGTGTTTGTAATGATCGATGCATGGGGGGAAGGAAATCATAAGCTGCGCATAAAAGTTTATGGTGCGTGGGTATGTTCTGATCCCTTACTTAGGGATATTATGTTAATCCTTTAATTTTGTATCTTGGGGTGCTAGAGGCGTGTCTTATGCAGCTGCACCGTCTCTTATCTTTTGCCTAGAAAAAAACCTTCAATTTATCCTATTTCATTGTATCCGAAATATAATATGGTTCTAAAGACTGAATTTAACATTTCCAATAAGTTTCATTATTCTTGAACAAAAATTCGATTGACTGCTTATTCGAGGGAGGATTTCATTGGCATGCATCTAGTAGGAATTGAACCTATGAATTCGCCAATTATGAATTGGGAGTTTCAACCATTCAACCATGGATGCTTAGCGAGAATCCTAGTAATTTATTAGGTTTTCTATTATTTTATATATCTAGGGTAGCTAGTTTTTATTTATGTAGATTTTGGTTATAATTATGTCTTTTTTTTTTGTCATACCTTATGATCTTACAAAATTAATACAATAAGTTCAGTTTGTCTTTTTTAAAAAAAGTTAAACAATTATTTTATCTGAAATCTACAAATAATTGAAAATTTAAAATGTATAAGATTTAAAATTTTTAACTTTTAATTCATGTGATTCGAGCTAACAAGTTGAATTGAAATGTTCTTAAACTTGAACTGAGTTAAGTTTGAGCTGGAAAAAAAAATATTCACGTCGAGCTTGAACTAAGCTAAGTAGTAAGTATTAACAAGTTGAAGTCAAAATGAATTGAGCTTAACTTTACTTGACTCATTTTCAGTCCTAGTGCTGACATTGGACTTTTGAGTTGTTGGAAATAAATGTGTATGCCCAAGATTCAATTTATCATATATTTCATTCTAGTTAAATAATAAAGTATTATTTCTTTCTTTATCTTATATACACTGTTTTGATAAAATAATTTATTTGATAAAGATGCTTGATTAAAATTAAAGACCCTAACCATAGTAGATGAAAAACTATACAACTTAAATCCAACATTGTTACTTGCTTGTAGCACTTTCACATTTGGAACAAACTTGACCAAGTCAAAATTGGATTTGCTGTTTTCTTTTAACAAACTGCAACATGAACCTACCTTGCCTTTCACCAAAATAATTTATATTATTTATATATTATTTTACATTCTTATATTAGCAAAGAATATGATAATATTTCACTTGAAATTAATTAATTATTTGATCATATTAAATTTTAATTTAATAATCTAATATTTATTTAACAAAGATTAGAACACTAGTTTATGTATAACTTCGAAGGTTCAATACTAAATCAATAATATATTAATCAAATTAATATATTAGGTAGACATCTAGTAACATTTTTCAACTTTCAGATAACATAAACTGATATATATATATATATATATTACTTTCAAAAATCATTAGAATAAATAATATAATATTTTCTCCCATCCTTCCTTAATTAACTCTAGAGTTTGGTATAGTTGTCAAACTTTATTAAGTTAACTTATCATGAATGACTTAAAAAAACTTATTTCTTCCTTTATTCAATTTCCCTTATCAAGGTCTTAATTTTATTATAGAACTCAAACTCATCACCTAGTGGATGGATCCCTTCTTGAATAATCATTAATCCTAAAAGTATTTAATTATATTCAATATCTATTCAACTAGTACCCTAAAATATTAGATGTCTGAAATAATTAAAATATAACAAATGACTTATTAATTATTATGATAACTTCGGGTCAAATGAAATGTTTTATTTCTTCTTGAGAATTTTATGTTGACAATATAAGATAATATTAATCATTAGAAAATCACACTTTAAGTCAATTCAATTGATCAAATCTATATGTGCATCATTTATAGATATAAATTAATAAATGAGATCTTTTAATATTTATTCAATGAATACTATCATATTTATATTGATATATCCATATTATTAATATCTTATTTATAATAATTTTATGATCAAGAACAATTTAAATTAAATTATAAAAAACATATTTTTCATTTTCATAATCTCTATTAGGATAATAAATTTTTAATTTTAATCAAAAACATTTATCAAAACAGTGTATATAAAATAAAGAAAGAAAATAATACTTTATTATTTTAACTATAATGAAATACATGGTAAATTGAAACTTTAGCATAAACATGTATTCGTAACATGCTCATCTTTCGGAATTTCTCCAACTTATTCTTCATTCTTTCCTTCCCTCCATAATGAGTCTTTATTTGTGTTATAGTTTGTTTAAACTTTAAAGTCTACTCTTTCCTCCAACCGAATATATTCTTGTCCTTCCCAATTCAACTGCCGCCACTCGTTTCCAAGAACCTCCAGCATTAACAGAACCAAAAGTGACCCTCAAAAGATTATATATATCAAAACCAAAGCATCGATTCCCTTGATTGAGTTGAAGTTATGTCCTTGTTTCTAAAAATATGATATGCTACTTATATAAGACTCAACAACATAAACTTCTTGGTCTTTATTATTCTAACTTCAAAGCGTTTTTTCCTTCTCTTGCTGCTTTCTTTGTTCTTTGCTTTAATTTCTTATCTTTGAGGGGCCAAAGGAATGGAACGAGGGGTTCTTGATGGTATCATCAATAGGCTGCTTCAAGTCAGAGGGAGACCTGGGAAACAGGTTCAGCTTTCAGAGGCAGAAATCAGGCAGCTTTGTGCGGTTTCCAGAGATATCTTTTTGAAGCAGCCCAATCTGTTGGAACTTGAAGCACCAATTAAGATATGTGGTATCCATTTACCAACCCCATTTTATTTTTCTTCATGTTTTTTAGTCACTTATTAGTTTCTTAGTCAATTTTAGTATATGGCGATGATTTCTTCCTTTCTTTTATGTGTATCTTTGTAACACTCAAATTAGAATCTATCACACCTCATATGTACTATCTAAATAATCCAATATTAGACTAATCCCAGTAGATTTATGCTTTATATATGTATATGGGGTGGGGTAGAGGAGTTGTTGACATCAATTTTGTTCCATAAAATGATTTTTTAATACAAATTTGGGATAACAAAAAGTTGTCCCTTTGATTTTGAGGTGTACTTTTTATGGGAAAATAATGCATATGGACATTGTTAGTAGAGAGAGAAAGAGAAAAATAGAAAAAAAAAGTGTGAATAAGATAATTAATGTGATGTGACAAAAAAATTGAAAGAAATAATGAAGGTAAATAGGAGTGTTTATAGGTGTTTCAAAAATATTACTCTTTTATGTATGTGTATTAAAAAAGATAAAAGAAAAGTAATTGAGATAAAGATAATTATATACTTGGATTACTTTTTTATGGTCATGTAATTGAACTGAACATATGTTTTATGGGGTTAGAAACTAATTCACTGGCAATTTGTTAGTATTGCTAGTCCAATTAAATTTTACATATGATGAGAATGAAACATGATTCTCTCATTAAATAAATCATTTCTTCTCCATGTAAATGCATCAAGACTTTATATTAGTGCATCAACCTTTTGGGTGCATCGCACATATATGGTACATGGTTGCTTTAATTTATCGGCAAATAGAACAACTAAACATGATTGTTGGATATTGCATTGCCACTGATTAATGTAGAGTATCATGTCTAAATTAGAATATGTAGAACAACATGTGTTCGTCTAAATTGAAGAACGGAAACAATTCATGTCTCTGAAGCATGTGGTCCTGGATTTTATCTCGAGCACCTAACAGTAATTAGGGATTAATCTCTTAACCTGTTGAGTGGAGAATAGTCAGAATACTCTTGGAAACCAAAACAGTTAGAATATTTAGTTTCTGAAACATTACGGGTCTTAGTTATCCAAATGTTTTACTTTTCAGGAATGTTAAGTTGTCACTTCTGATTGTTCTTGTTTGTTGTACAAGTTTTGAATCATCCACTTTAGCTTTCATGATTGCTTCACAAAATTATTCTTAGTTCAACATGAGATATTCGCAAAACTTAATATCTATACCAACTACCCAGCAAAATTGTCTTCATTGTGACTTTAATCAAACAAAATTCCAGAAAAGATGTCATGAATGTTGTCACTTCTGGTTCTTGTTTGTTTCACTGACTGATGCTAATCCAATGTGATTATTGACCTTTGTCAGTGTCTAATGTAAAACTTTTTAGTGATTTTGTCGCCTACGTGATATATAGAGGCATATTATTGACTCAAGTGGCAACATATCTCATTCATGTGTGCATTAAACTAGACATCTAGAGTTTTATGCTTTTGTGCAAATTTTAGGATTCATGGCTGACGGTTTTTCAATTTTCTCACCTCATAATATTCACACCAAACATTTAGTAACAGAAAATAGTGAAGCCTAATAACTAACCAGTTCACTCCGAGCTAATAAAGAACTACAAGTCACCTATTTTAAACTATTAGAAGTTAGAACATGAAATTCTGTGACATGACTAAAAAAAAAATCCACCGTATTCTTTCTCTCTCATAACATTTAATAACTATATTCTATCTTTGTGGTTAATTTATTATAATGTATATGTACATTAGTACATATTCTCTTTTTTGTTATGTAGTTGTTCTGTATAATATTCTATTAGTGTTCTGTAATATTTTAACTAAATCTAGGACATGCATGTGTTCTAAATTGTATGTTTCCTCTGACCACATACACTGTGTTCATCACATTCTGTCATTGAAGTTGCTCCAAGAGCAGTGCCATGAAATATTAGTTTTATTTTCTCTGTTTTCTTGAATTGATAACTATGGTTACCTGAATTGCTTTGTTGGCAAGTAGGCACTGCTTAAACTTTGTTTATTTTCATTTCATATGTTACAGTTTTATGCCAATCTTCTCCCTAAGTGACTAGTGGTTATGAAGTCCATCTTCAAATGGTAATTTTTCTTAGGATTGTGGCAATAATCATACATGAGTTTCTTCAGTCAAAACCAAAATTTTCTTTATTAATACAAGTTAGGAACTAATATATTGTTTCATTTCACTATGATACCAGGAGACATCCATGGTCAATATTCTGACCTTCTGAGACTTTTTGAGCATGGTGGATTTCCTCCTCGCTCCAACTACTTATTCTTAGGCGATTATGTCGACCGTGGAAAGCAAAGCCTTGAGACAATATGTCTTCTTTTGGCATACAAGATAAAGTACCCTGAGAACTTCTTCCTCCTTAGAGGCAACCATGAATGTGCTTCCATAAACCGTGTCTACGGCTTCTACGATGAATGCAAACGGCGATTCAACGTCAGGCTATGGAAAATATTTGCAGATTGCTTCAACTGCATGCCTGTGGCAGCTATCATTGAGGAAAAGATTTTCTGTATGCATGGTGGACTCTCTCCAGAATTGCACAATCTAAGTCAGATAAGTAGTTTGCCGCGTCCAACTGAAGTACCTGAGAGTGGTCTACTATGTGATCTCTTGTGGTCTGATCCTAGTAAAGACATTGAGGGTTGGGGAGAGAATGAGCGCGGAGTTTCATATACTTTTGGTGCTAGCAGGGTGACAGAATTTCTTGGAAAGCATGATCTTGACCTGATTTGTAGAGCACACCAGGTTTTATATGCATTTTTATGAAGTTTGAGTGTGCAATTGTTGGAAGAGTTCAAGTATAGCATAACCTGCTTGTGTGTTTTCTTTTGTAGGTTGTTGAAGATGGATATGAATTTTTTTCCAATAGACAACTTGTGACTATCTTTTCTGCACCTAACTACTGTGGAGAATTTGACAATGCTGGAGCAATGATGACTGTTGATGAGACACTTATGTGCTCTTTTCAGATACTAAGGCCTGTGGAACACAGAAAGCCTAAGTTTGGTTTTGGGAGCAAAACTACATTCAAGGCTAGTACTTCTAACAAAATCTTGGTATTTTAGTTCTTGAATACAGAATTTGCACAGTAATGAATGATTAAAATATTTTTGTGGTAGTTTCTTCATGATGTTACTAATCACATATGGTTAGATTACTAACTAGCATAACTATATTCAGGAAAGATTATTGGCACACAATTTGCAGTAGGGAATGGTGGAAGTGGTTTCTGTGCATAATCAGTCTTAAATGGTTTGAAGTCTGAGCAGTTCTCTGATTTGTACCTGACCATATAAACATTGTTATTTTTAATCATTCTTGTTTCCTAAAGGAATGTTTCAGAAATTAAAGATTCTGTAAAGATCAAATGCATATACTGTATCTGAATGCCCCCGTATGATATATGCACATTATAGTCTAAGTTGTATTCTTAAGTTTATACATGCATATACAGTTGATGTTTGATTCATCATGTATGTCTGAGTATCATTTTCCCAAAATATATATATATATATATATATATATATATATTTATATAAAGAGTTACACTAAAGTTAAAACCTATAAACTCATGCATACTACAAAATCCCCCACCTCCAGGTCAACCCTTGTGATTGATGTTCCTAAATCTATACTTAAACATAGTTACATCTTCTAGATATGAATAATTATTGGCTTTTGTTAAAAAATATAACTGCAAGAGTGAATGAGAAAATATAAATCATGATGACATTTTCTTGTTTGAAATCATGATGACATTTTCTTGTTTGAATTTTGTACCTACTCGAATCTCATCAATTTCTTCTATCTAAAACACCTGCACCACATGTTCTAAGTTGTTTTGCCAATTTTTTTTTTTCTTTTCAAGCAGGCAATTCTTGATGCTGCTAGAGTATGACCCCATTGAGCTGACTTAGATCAATAAAGTTTGTAACTTGGCAAAAATTGGCATGGACAAAGTGATATCCGTGTTCATTTCAATGTGAAGGAAGGGTATTACAACTACCAATATACTGAAGAACATAGGAATATTATTATCTCTTCTTTTCCTTTTCATGTATATATCGCTGAATGTGTTTTTCTGTGCTGGCACATTCTCAATATGTACAATGTTGCCTTAGGGGGTCCGGTTTCATTTTTCTTTTCTTTCAGCTTTTTTATGTGAGAGACAGTTATGTAATTCCCCTTTTCATATCGCCTGTTGTATTATAAATGGCAGCATACTGTCGGCTTTTTTTCTAATTACTGTTGATTCATTTTATATTATTAATTTCAACTTTAAATCTTTCTTTTAGGTAATTGGTGTAAACTATAAAAGGAGTGTTAACAAATACATTTTTTATTATACCTTTTATTATTATTAAAATTTAACAAAAATATATATATTTTTTAGCTCACTTATTATTTGATAACATTCAGCAAAAAAATATTATTTAATAAACTCCATTCATGATCTTATAATTTTTAATAAATTTTAAATTAAAATAATGTGTTATTCAGTGTATTAGCATTTCTCAAATTGCAAAATCCAAATCAATTCGGGCACATCCGACATCACCTTTGTTATTTAAATTTTTTTAATAAAGTGATGTGCATCAAGTAGGATTTAAATATACTAAGAAATAATAAATACAGAGCTTTCTACTATTTTTAATTATTTGAAAAATAAATTTTGCATTAAATTCAGGTATAATAAATGGCCTTTTTTTATCACGTTTTAATTATTTTTTAAGATTTTTGTATTTTCATATTTCCTTTTTTTAAAAATATTTTATTCTTTTTTATTTATTAAAAAGAAACTCTAATTGCAATTATGTAGTTTCTTTCATTTTTTTTTTCCATTTCATCATCATCATTAGCCTATTCTATTAAAATTCAAATGAGTTGAACTTAGAATTCTCGGCCCAATATATAAAGCGTACTTGAAAAAATGAGTGCCCAATTACGTCATGATGTTCCCAAGGATGTTGCTATTCTCACCTGATATAATGCTCTTTCCACCTCATGCTTTTACAAAAACAAAAGAAAAGCCATTTTTGCCTTTGTCAATGTTTCCAACACCCCGTCAAGCTCCTCCATTTTTCTCACTCACCTCTCACCCTTTTCTGTCACACCCTCTTATGTCACTCATAATGGCCTCTCCTCCCACCAAACTAAATCCAAAGCATCTCATTACGTAATATTTAAATTATGTTTTAGTGATATTATTGATTGTCTTACCAAGTTTTATGCTAACTATTGATTGTTTATCGGATTTGCATTATAGATTCAAGTTGGAATACTTTTATTTCTGATAAAGTTAATATGTCAAGTGTGAAATAACAAATATTACATTATAAGGGAGGGTTGAATAGTGTGTTAATAAAACTTAAATCTTTTTGCAAAGGATATGATTTTTGCAACTAGATTTGTTGAAACAATGGACTCAAAGTATATCGTCTAATGAATGCAAAAATAATTTGTTTAAGATAAAATGTGGATTGTCATCCAATGCTAATAAAACTACGTGTATAAAAAACAACACAAGAGAATACTAATCAAATAGCTTTGGAGAGAAGTAGAAATACTTATGTTTATACTGGTTCACTCAAATAGAACTATGTTCAATTCTCCTTTACAAACTAGTAAAGGATTCCACTAATTAAAACTTGATTATAACAAGTATTTTGTTATGCCACTCCTGACTACGATAGTATTCTCTAGGTCACTTCTAGCACACCTTTTATACTCTCCTTGAATCTAACAACAAATGTTTGAATGAATCTCATATTCAAATCACTCAATAGAGTGGATAAACACTTAAACTCGAATACAATGAAATAATTTGCTTAGTAAAGAATGATCAACTTAAGCACAGAAAAGTATTGTCCAATAACTTGTCAGAAATATCACTTCAAAATCTCTTGCGCATTTTTCTCTTTGTTCTCATGTGTTGAGTAACAAAGCTCGAGTTGTCTTTTATAGACTACAATTAAGAGATAAGTTATGGGATTAATGCTTGACTTAATATGATTGTTGCCTCACAACTGGAGGCATTGCCATGCGTCATGCTTTTGTGAAGAAAGAAGGAATAATAGGATAGACAACAATATGTGTTCCTTCCTTTGCAGCACTAATGACTTGGAAGAATGTTCTTTCATATTTATTCTATTCTCTTTTATTTTATCCTTCCTTACTTGAAATTCAAATATTAACAATTCAAAATAGGAGAGGCAAAATGAGAATTAAACAAAAAGTTACAAATTAACTAAATACTAATATTTCACAAAATTGATGATAAAATAAACAAACAGATCAATAGCTTATGTCTTTGAAGTTATACCAAACAGAATATTTGTTATTAGTATTTACGAAAAGACCTAATATATAAAATATTTTATTTAAATTAAAACAATTTCTGTCAAAATTTACTTGAGATTTTGACTTTTTTTTTTACAAAAATAAGTAAAATAAAAATTATTTAAATAAGTAAAATTTAACTTGAGTTTTTCAATTTTTTTAAAAAATAAGTAAAAATTTATGTAAAAAATATAGTATGAAAATTATTTATAACATAAATGATTTTGTTTTCTTACCTTGATTATAATTATAACTGATAAAAAAAAGTGTCATTTTGCATCAGTTATAACTTTTTTTACATCGTTCACCGATAGATGCGCTTTTAAAGTCAGTCTGCATTTTGTATTTCTTTTTTATATCTCCAATACTACATGTTTACACGTGCAGATACAAAGCTTACAATCACACACAGCTAGGGCATTCACAACTCTCCTAAGTCAACCAAATGGGGTGGGCAATAATATATTAGCCCAATCATCTTGATTGTTATGATTGAAAGATAAGTTTGTGTTCAACAAAGTGGTTCAACTTTAAGTTGTGATATTTGTACATTTTAATATTGGTTTTTGGTTGTGATATCTTTACACTAATGATGTACTAGCTGCTTGGTTCAGGGTGCTAGAGCTTTAAAGCAATTACAATTTGTTCTACTCAAAGAGAACAGAAATGTCCAACCAGTGATGTTGGATGATTTTATCTAGGATCAGACTCTCCCTACCTCAAGAAGCTTATATGGGTGAAGCAACTTACGGAGGGAGAAGATCACAGCAGCAATAACTCACAACACAATGGGTATGCAGTGTGTGCCGTGTGAATGGAAGAGAGAGTCAGGATTGTGTGTACCTTTCACCATGGGGGATGCTTTATTTATAGGAAGCTAACCTGGACCTTGATGGTAAGTAGTTGAGGTCCGTTATCATTTTCCGTGATATCCGGAGATATAGATAACTAGCAGCGGTTGTAACAGCAAATCTTCTATTCTCTAACGGTTATGATAATGAGTTGTTAGGAGTTTGAATTGATAGGATAAAAGATAATATATCTTTTATCCATAACAGATGCCCCTCAGCCCGGTCATCTAGCATCCTTGGTGGCCGAGATGTATAATGGAGCCGTCCAAGTGTGGAATCGACCACCTGTGGAGCCGACCACATGTGGAGAATCCGAACCGAGGTAATCGACCTTTCTAAGTTCTCGTGTCACTTCCAACTCATTTCAATACCGAGCTGTGTCTTGTCTTTTCAAATAGTCTGAACAGCTATGAACCTCGAGAAATGAAGCGATTTCTCTTCCTGGACTGCCACGTGCCTTGGTGATAATTCCTGTCGTTTCACACTTTAATCATTTTCTTTTCGTGACAATGATGTAACTGCCCCTTCCATGACCTTCCACATCCATCAGTTATTAACCCATGTTCTTTTTGAATTCTGGCTGTTTCATTTAATGATTTTTATTTTCTTCTGGTGCTTCACTCTTCTTTTGCCTTTGCGACTTCTATATTCTCATTCTCTCTTGCATCTTCCCTGAACCACTTGTTTCTCGTTGTCACTTCTCCTTCCATCAACCTTTCTCTATTCCAGGTATTTCTTATCTGTATTTCCCTTTTTATTTACTGCCATTTCTTGTTTTTCGACTGGTTCTGCGTAGCCCTAAGTACCAAATAATTTCTTGCAAATCCCATTGGTTTCCATAGTTTCGACCTTTGCACGTTTTTAGTAGGATTTATATCATGCAATACACACCTAAGGAAGAGACAGAGATTCGCAGAACGGTTCCCCCTCGTTCTGCATTCTGGCTTTTCGGTCTTCCTCTTTCTGAAGAAGAAAAGAAAAAATCTCTGCTTCGGGTTCCTTCTGCCCCTGGCAGTTCAAAAACCCCAATTCCCCAACCCCTTAATCCTTTCCAATTAGGGCCTTCTAGGTTAGGGTCATCATCACAGCAGAGGTCTGCATTACTCTCTTCAGAGTTTAGGGTACCCCCCAAGGCTCCTGTCTCTCTGAGTAGTGCCCCTAGAAACAACCCTAATTCTGAGCCACAACTCGAAATCCGATATGAACCCTATTCGAAATGTGTTGATGAATTTATGTATTTAGCCAGTAAGGATTTCGATAAATAGACCGAGGCCCTATTAGACCGGTTCCGACATAATCTCATCTCGGTACCTAAGCCCATCCTCCAAAAGTTCAACACACCGTTAGATGGTAATGTCAGTGTACTGATTTCTGTACCATCTCGGACTTCGTCAAATCCTAGCCCCTTGATGGTTTGTTCTCCAGGTATTTTACTAATTGCTGTTTTCTTTATTATCGTAGGTAATTATGGACTCTTCTCATATTGGAACTGTTGAGGAATCCGCGGCCGGGCCTCAATCTCAAATTGTCTCTCCTGTTTTGTCAAGTAGGTTTCCCTGGGTCACCCACGAGGTGTTACGATATACCTCAGTGCTGGATTCCGAGAGCCTTGCTCTATTTCCTCCCGAGGTTCAAGAGGGGTTTTATGTCTGCTTACCCCGCCCGGGTGAACCTATTTGCTCCGCCCGGGAAGGGAATGATCCCTACTTCTTTTTATTTTACATAGATGTAATTACTCAGCTAGGAGTCCGTCTTCCTTTTACCGATTTCCAGATGCGAGTGTTAGACCACCTGCGAGTTGCCCCTTCTCAAATTCATCCCAAATGGCTGGGCTTTCATGCAGGCCTTTGAAATTCTCTGCCAAAAACTCGGAATCCTTTGCACTTGTTCCTTATTCTTTTATTTTTTCACTGTTTACACCGGCCGATCAGGCAAAGAACCTGCTGACCGGAAAGGGTGGACCTCTTTCCGGGGTCGTAACGACCGTGATTCTGATCATCGGCTTTTCTCCTTATTCGCTAAGTCCTTCAAGGGCTTCAAAGATCAATTCTTCAAGGTTGTTGTTGTACCCGGCCAACACCCTTTCTTCTCAAACTCATCCAACTCTTCTCCGGGATCCTGGAGGTTCCCATTATACTGGTCTTCCATTCATCATGATTCCCTTCTTGCCTCTTATCGAACCGACAAGGCCCGATTGTCGGATTCCGACGCTAGTTCTGCAGCTTGGATATTGTCGTATAAAGCATCCCAAAACTTGGCTCCGATAACTTATTATATTCAGTGCGATTAGTTTGAATTTCTTTTGATCGTACTTGAGAATTTCAATTGTTTCTTGCTAACATTCACTCTTACTGTGCAGCGATCGAGATGGACTCCGCCCCTATCCCCCGGCACCTTGCGGCCCTCAAGACTCAGAAGAGACGCAGGTTGACCGAGGTAAAAGGCAAGGCTTCGGCTAGTGAATTTAGCCCGACCCCGACTCCTGCTGATCCGACTCCGGACACCCCTCCAGTTTCTCCACCACGTTCTTCTCCTATGGCCGCGGCGCCCCTTGTTATTATTGACGCCTCCACGGAGGAGGTTGTCGCGGACGCCCCGGCCTTTGTTGATGCTCCTGCCTCAGTGTCGGAGTCCCTTGAGGAATGCATTCAACTGTCCCCCCGATCTCTTTGGGACAAGGGCATGATTCGAGAATTTTTTGAAATTGCCCGGGCATCCAAGAGATACTCGGACGTGATCCTCTTCTCGAACCCCGAGCTGGAAGAGTTGAGCTCAATGCAGCTGGCCTGCTTGAAGAGTGCCACCTTGCTTGGAAGCCTGTCATCTCTGAACAAAAAGGCTTGCAAGGTGGCGGCCGAGCTCGAAGCTTCCGAGGACGAGATTCGGCGGCTTCAACAGAAGTTGGATCTAGCTCAAGGATGTGCGTCCATCTCTGCTGGGGAGTTGGAGGCTTCTCGGGCCGAGACTAAGGAGGTGCAGGAGTCGGCGGCTAAGCTGGCCGCCGAACTTGACGCTTCCCGGGCTCAACTCAAAGGTTTCCAAGCAGAAGCTGAATCCTCTCGTGCCACTGTCGCCAAGCTGGAGGAGAGTCTGACTGTGGCTCGTGGTAGGGCCCGCGACGCTCGTGTCCGTTGTGATGAACTACTTGCCTTAAATGAAAATAAGAATAAGGAAGTAGACGACACCACCAACGAGCTCATGTTTGTTCGGTCACAACTAAAGCGGTCCATTAAAGCCTCGTTTGACAATGCCATGAGTCAGATTCGGTTCCTGAATCCCGGTGTTAATTTGAACACTACTGGTATGGATTGCAAAGCCTACGTCGGGAATGGCCAGTTGCTAACGGTCTCCGACAGCGAGGAGGAGGAGGAGAGCTCGGTGGGCATGCCCGAGGAGGCTCCAGCCCTGGATGGTGGAAAAAGTTGAAGGGCCGAGATACCGATTTTTACTGTAATTACTTTACAATTTCTTCGTATTTTATTTTTCCTTGACAATGCATAATCTTGTGGCACAATGTCTTTAATTCATCTGATTATTCTTGACTTGCTTTATTTTTTTTGCATTTTGGCTCCAATGGCCAAGCGTCTATTTAGCTCAGACCATTGGTCGGGTTTTGGATATCATTCTGGAATCATGTTCCCAACTTAGCAACTGTTAATGTATTCGTAACATCACCGTAGATGTAATTCTTTCGGTCGACCCAATGATCATCCGTGATTTAAATAGTTATGTCGGCTTGATCAGGGCCGAGATAATACAGAACAATGACTAAGCATTCAAATCTTGTGCACAGTAAGAATTTCCTTATAACAAGGATTTTATTAATATTCTTCGAAGATTACATGATTCATGATCTCAATGATTGATTTGCACGGGGTTTTACATTCCCGATTTACATAATCAACTAATGAGAAATACATGATAAATCTGTTGTGATTCCCACAAAGGAGAACCTCTTATCGATCTCCCATGACCCCAATGACGGGCTTGATAGCCAACTAAAGGGGAACACATGGTGAGACTAATCCATGATCCCTATGACGAGCTTAATAGCCAATTAAAGGGAAACACATGGCGTCCATGATTCCGATGACGGGCTCAAAGCCAACTAAAGGAAAACACATGGACTTTCTTAGTTGCATATTCAGCTGTAGTATTTCTTTAGTTTGTCCGCATTCCATATCCGTTTAACTTGTTTGCCTTCCGGTGTTTCCAACAGATATGCTCCTTGTCCAAGATTTTGGACAACCCGATACGGTCCTTCCCAATTTGCTGCTAACTTCCCTTCTCGGGCATTTTTATTCCCGATGTCTGCTCGTCGTAACACGAGGTCTCCTTCTTCGAAAGATCTCAACTTCACTCTTTTATTGAATCTTTGGGCCAACTTACTTTTTCTATGTAAATCTCGGCGATGTGCAGCGGTGCGGACTTCCTCTATTAAATCCTGGTCGGCCATTAGTGCCCTGTTATTATCTTCCGCATGAAACGTGTACTGCCTTCTCCAGGACGACTGGCCGATCTCTACAGGTATCATGGCTTCACAACCATATGTAATTCTGAATGGAGTTTCTCCGGTAGATGTTTGGGTCGTAGTTCTATATGCCCACAGCACATAATAAAGTTGTTCAATCCAATTTGGGTCGGCTTCATGCATTCATTTCTTTAATCCGTCGAGAATAACATTATTTGCTGCCTCGGCTTGACCGTTAGACTGCGGGTGTTCTACCGAGGCAAAATGATGCCTGATGTGGAAGCCGGTCATCATTGCCTTGAACTTTCTGTCGGTGAATTGGGTTCCGTTGTCGGTAACAATCTCTGCCGGAATTCCGAATCTCACTATTATGCTTCATTCTAAGAATTTTTGCAGGCGGACCAAGGTGATAGCAGCGAGAGGCTCGGCCTCAATCCATTTGGTGAAATAGTCAACGGCCACTATTAGCCACCTCATTTGGCCCTCCGTGGCTTTAAATGGCCCCAAGAGATCCATGCCCCATTTATAAAATGGCCATGGTGTAGTGATTGAACTGAGCTCGGATGGAGGAGCCCATAATATCTTCGCATGTTTTTGGCAACTGTCACATCTCTTGACGTGTTCTGTTGCATTTGCCTTCATCGTCGGCCAAAAATATCCTGCACGCAGAGCTTTCAATGCTAAGGCTCTTGTTCCCATGTGCTGGCCATTAATCCCTTGATGTATCTCGGTGAGTACGTATTCAGCTTGGTCTGAATTTAGGCATAGCAATAGCGGAGTGTGGAGACCCCGGTGGTATAATTTACCATCAACAACCATATACATCGCCGCATCTCGGATTAACCTTTTTATCTCTGATTCTTCATCAGGAACTACCCCTTGCTCTAAATAATTGATAATGGGCCTCCTCCAATCCTCGTCGGTCAGAATGGCCATGATGCATGCAGGCTGGGCGATCTCTTGCTAAATGATGGTCCTGTGATTGGTCGTTCCTTTGGTGCTGGCCAATTTTGATAGTATGTCGGCTCAAGTGTTTTCTTCCCTTGGGATATGCGCGACCACGACTTCGTCGAATTCCACCATGATCTCCTTTATTTTAGCCAGGTACTTGGCTAATAAAGGTCCCTTAGTCTAATATCGTACCTCAATCTGTGCTGAGACGAGCTGTGAATCGGTGAAGACGTTGACCTTTGATGCTCCCTGCTCCTTTACCTGCTTTAGCCCGTCGATCAATGCTTCGTATTTCGCTTGGTTGTTGGAGGTCAGGAAATTAAGCTGCAACGACTGTTCAAGGGACACGTCTTCGGGATTCTCGACGATGATCCCAGCTCCACTTCCCTTAGCGTTAGATGATCTGTCGACATATACCTTCCACACCTTATCTTCATATTGGGTGGATGACGTCGGGGTCAGTTCGACTATGAAGTCGGCCAAAGCTTGGGACTTAATGGCATGACAGGCTTCATACTGAATATCGAACTCGGATAATTGGATAGCCCAATTCATCATTCTTCCTGCCAGATCTGACTTGTGCAGCACTTGTCGGATGGGTTGATTTGTCCGAACAACGATTGTATGACTCTGAAAATAGGGGCAAAGTCTCTTTGCCGTAGTGAGCAGAGCAAAGGCCACCTTTTCGAGCTTCTGATACCATAATTCCGAGTTCTTGAGAGCTCGGCTCACGAAATACACCGGCAATTGAGACTTGTCTACTTCTCTGACTAGGACTGCACTGATAGCCTCCTCCCCAACTGACAAATATAGGATAAGTACTTCACCCGGCTCGGGTTTTGATAACACCGGTGGTGAGGCTAAGCATGCTTTGATCTTCTGGAAAGCTTCTTCACATGCCGAGTTCCATCCTATACTGGCCTCTTTCTTTAATAACTTGAAGAAAGGAAGGGCTTTTTTCGCGGATTTTGGGAGAAATCTGGTTAAGGCTGCCATCCTTCCTGTCAACTGCTGGACCTCCTTCTTGTTGGCTGGAAATCATGCATTCAGGACGGCTTTACATTTGTCAGGGTTTGCCTCTACCCCTCTGTGAGTTAGCATGAAACCCAAGAACTTCCCGACTCTTACCCCGAACGCACATTTTAGTGGATTCAGGCGTATGCTATGCTGCCTTAGCTTCTGAAATGTTTCCTCCAAGTCTTAGATATGGTCCCCGGCCGCCAGTGTCTTCATGATCATGTCATCAATGTAGACTTCAATATTGCACCCGATCTGTTCTGAGAAGACTTTATTCATCATCCGCTGGTAAGTCGCCCCTGCGTTTTTTAAACCGAAGGGCATAACATCATAACAATAGTTTGCTTCAATTCCTCGGAACGCCGTTTTTTCTCGGTCGTCTGGATGCATGGGTATCTGGTTGTACCCGGAGTAGGCATCCATGAACGATAGTTATTGGAAACCGGTCGAGCTATCGACGAGTTGATCGATATTCGACATCGGGTATGAATCTTTGGGACAGACTTTGTTCAGATTTGTATAATCAACACAAACTCTCCATTTCCTGTTGGACTTTTTCACCATTACAACATTGGAAAGCCAAGTCGTATATTGTATTTCCCTTATGAAACCGGCCTCCACCAATTCCTTGATATGCTTTGTCAAGGCTTGCCTTCTATCTGGGCCAAGCTTTCGGTTCTTCTGTTCTACCGACTTGGAGCCGGGATAATTTATGGCAACAGAAAGTGGGCTTGATTCCGGGTATTTGGGAAGCCTTCCAGGCAAACACGTCTTGATTTTCCCTTAGGCATTGGATTAACCTGCCCTTGGTTTCAGGATCGCACTGTTTACCGATCTTCGTGATTTGCTGTGGAGAGCTATCGATCTGGACATCCTCAAGCTCGTCCATCGGCTCTGGTCTCCATTCCTCAACATCCCACATATCCAATTCTACCAGATTGATTGGCTTTCGGGACGAGTGGGTCTCCATCCAAGAATTTGATAGCTCTTCCTGCCGAATCCGAGGTGGGGAAGACAGGCCTCCCTCCATTTCTCTGATAGTGTTGTAGTAGCACTGTCTGGATTCTTTTTGATCTCCGCAAATCGTAATGACTTTGCCGAGGTGCCCAATCATCTTCATTTTTTTATGCTTGGTGGACATCAGTATGTCCCATTTATAGAGTGTGGGCCTGCCCAAGATAATGTTGTAGGGGGACGGGAATTCGGCAACTGTGAATGTAACTCTTTCTGTCTTGAAGCCCTCCTTCGTCCCTAGTGTGAGCTGAAAGTCGATGGCCCCCTTCAAGCCAGTGCCTTCTCCATTGAAACCGTACATCATGGTTTGGCATGGCTTTAGATCTTCCTCCTTTAGATTCATCTTTTTAAATGTGCTCCAGTTAATGATGTCGGCTGAACTACCATTGTCAACAAATATCCTCTTGACCCAGAAGTTGGCCACGGTTCCCGTTATGACGAGACCATCTTCATGACCAGGTACTACTCCCTTTAGGTCTTCCTCGGTAAAATAGATTAGCGGGGACGCGGCCTTCTTGTTACTTCCGCCTCCGCTTTCCTTGAACCTCGGCCTATCCCTTACGGACATCACTTCCTTGAGGTACTTCTTCCGCTGGTTGGCTATGTCATCTCCTCCTCCCATTCCTTCTGTGATGACGTTGCATTCGAACTCGGGCTCTGGGAACTCCTCGTCTTTCTTGCTCTTCTTATCATCTCGTTGCTTATTCTCCTGCTGGGCCTTTCTCTTGCCTTGGTGCCCCTGAGTTCGAATCACGTATTGGTGCCACTTGCCTTCACGCACGAACCTTTCTATTGCATCTCGGAGCTCCCAGCATTGATCAGTCGTATGTCCCGGTCCGTTGTGAAAATCACAGTACCGGGAATAATCTAACCCTTCTCTTCTTACTATGGGAGGAGGTCGGTCGACTTTCCTCATCTCGGTAAAAGCTACCTCCTTCCAAATCTGACCACGCGTAGCATTCAGCGGAGCATACTTTTCAAACTTCAACTCGAATCTCCCGGGCCTAAAACAGGGGTCAGGGATGCTTCGTGGAGGTCGGCCTGCCGGGGTATTTGACGGATGCCGACTGGATTGTCCGAGCTGTGGATTATCCTGACGTCGATTCCTTGGCGATGAGGGCCTTTTGTTTTCCCTCGGGACCGAGTTAGCGATTTCCATCTGCTCCAACTCCAAATATTTTTTAGATCGGATCCTGAACTCGTTTAGAGACTTCACAGGATCCTTATAAATTGATTTGGCGAGACGGGAAGACCCATTGAGCTCGGCTGAAATGAGATGGATGTGCACTCTATCCTCCAAACCCTGGACTTGTAACGCGGCTTCCTTGAACCGATCCAGGTAACTTTGCAACGTTTTCCCGGGCTGCTGTCGTATTTTACCCAGGGCAAACTCGGATTTTTTGGCTGCTTCTTGCTTGTTGCAAAATTCAGCAAGAACTTCTGGCCAAAATCTTCGAAGTTATTGATGGACCGTGGCAGCAAGGAATGAAACCATGTTTGGGTAGCCCCAGCTAAAGTGGTAGCAAAAATCCGTGAAATGATGGGTTCGTCAATACCTCGAACGCACATCTGCATGTCGAACTCGTCGATGTGTACCTGTGGATCCTAGCTTCCGTCATATTTGGACAAAAATGAGCCGTCGAAATCTTCCAAGAACTGAGCATCCACTATTCGGTCGACGAACGGGCTGTTATTTTGATGACCCCGACGGTATTTTCTCTGATATGTACCATTGCCTTGGCTGAGGTGACGAATGATCTCTCCCGTTGGTGTTTCTGCAGCAGAATCTGGTATCATGGACGAGGAAAGGGTGAAGTGCCTCGTGATGAGAATGAGATACTCTCCCCTGCTCGGAATGATCAGTTGGGTCCCTATTGTCGGTTCCAGCAGTGCGGGCTGATGTCTCTGGTCTCTGCCTCCTGGTTGCTGCACGGAGTTGCTCGGTCTCTGCATTGCGTTCCAGGTAGTCGGCATTCTGTTGACGTTCTTCCTCTCTTCATCTGGTACTGCGTTCCTCCAATTGAGTGATTTATCGCTGAATATCTTCCTGTCGCTGGAGTTCGTAACGCTTCTCCAGGCTCTCCATTCGAGCCAATAAGGACTGGAGAGTGTTCTGGATGAAACGCTGAGAGTTTCCAGGCTCTTCTTCTGGTCGTGGGCTGCCCGACGCGTGTGCTGCTGGTCCCGCACGGGATGAGGCCGTATGGGAGAGTGCATCTTCTACCACCACATTCTCCTGGTTCGGATTTCTGAGTGGTTCTTCACGCCTAGCCATCTGGTGCCTTCTGGTGTCAACCATCGTGAATTGGTGGGATTCGAAGTTTATCGTCCCCACAGACGGCGCCACTGTTCTGCTCAAAGAGAACAGAAATGTCCAACCAGTGATGTTGGATGATTTTATCTAGAATCAAACTCTCCCTACCTCAAGAAGCTTATATGGGTGAAGCAACTTACGGAGGGAGAAGATCACAACATCAATAACTCACAACACAATGGGTGTGCAGTGTGTGCCGTGTGAATGGAAGAGAGAGTCAGGATTGTGTGTACCTTTCACCATGGGGATGCTTTATTTATAAGAAGCTAACCTGGACCTTGATGGTAAGCAGTTGAGGCCCGTTATCATTTTCCATGATATCTGGAGATATAGATAACTAGTAGCAGTTGTAACAGCAAATCTTCTATTCTCTAACGGTTATGATAATGAGATGTTAGGAGTTTGAATATTTGAATTGATAGGATAAAAGACAATATATCTTTTAGCCGTAACACAGTTTGTATGCTTCGTTCTTTCTAAATTGTTTGTTTGTTTAAAATAGATACCTGGTAATTGTACCTCTATTTGTTAGCTAAATATAACAAGAATAAATAATATATGTACTTAGCAGTGTAAAGTTTTAATATGCTGTTATTTAATCATAATTAATAATGTATAATAATTTTTTTCTTTTATAATAATTATTTTAAATGTTATATTAATAATAACTTTTTGATTGATAATGTAAAAAAAATTAATATTGATAATGCCAGTCTACTTTTTTTTTTTTTTAAATAATAATGCATGCCTAATATGAACTTATGATAATGTCATTGTCATATTCTAAATTTCCAATCACCGTGTAATTATAAGAAATATATTATTCCTTTCCTTTTTGCCATTTCTTTACGACGAAACGAAGATATGATACTAGTGTGTGAACTTTGGATCTTTCGATCAGTGATATAGTAGATAATGAAAAAAAAAAAAAAAACTAGTTTTGATATTCTTAGAACACGTACGTTTTATAAGTAAAAATTAATGAATTATTGATATAATTTTATATCATTTGTGCAGTATATTTATTAATTTTATTTATAATTAATCTTGAATGAATAATATAATTAATTATTTTTATCACATTTTTTATTTTCATTCATGAAACTCGAATTTGAGACCTTATTTAAGGAGATAAGATTTGTATAGTTTCACTTAGACCATCAATATATTAATAATTATATGTAAAAAAATATTTATTATTAATATTTATAAATATATATATATATATATAATTTTTTTAAGTAAAAAAAAAGGTCAATGTTGAATGCTTACAAGTGCGAATACAAAGCTTACAATCACGCACAGCTAAGGCATTAGCAACTCCCCAAAATCAACTGAATGGAGTGTGCGATAATGTATGAGTCCAATCATCTTGATTGTAATAATTGAAAGAAAATAAATTCAAATTTATGCCTACAAATTACTTTATTTTTGGTGAAACATACTGGGGAAAAGAAACATAGAGAAGGATGATTACTAGTAGAGAAAATAAATGATTTGGTCGAAGATGAATGTACTTGATACTCCTTCATGTTGGTCCACATTTCATTTGTTTTTGCATGATTTGGTTTTCGAGTTTTAAAATTTTATTATTTTTTCCATTCAGCTATGTTATCTTCTCCCAAAGCTAATCAAGCTCCCAATGAGTAGTAAGTGAGATGGCATGACATGGATAGACTAACCAAGAGTTTTTTTTTTTTTTACTAAGATAATGGTACCATGACATGGATAAAAAAATAGAAATCAGCATTTTTTAAAAATTTTATGTCTCAAAAAAGTTAGAAACTATTTAAAAAAAAATATTTATTAAATAATCAAACAAACTTTTTAACTAATAAAAAAATTAACTAAAACATCTTATCAAATACACTGTTATTTACCCTTCAAGTTTTTATTGTTATTATTCGAGATATGAATCCACTTTCAAATAATATATGGCATTAAAGATCATAATGGTTTCAATAGTTTCAGCTCTAGGGAAACTTCTATTGGCAAGACAAAAAAATAATAATCAAAATTGCTCTATAATGTCCAAACTGCAACATAGTTTAAACCCTCTAAACTGAGTCCAAAGGGCTAGTTTATAGGCACAATGGTTTCTTCATTCAGTATACACACCTTACCATTCTTCACATGAGCAATTTGCTGAAGTACTTGTTCTGTATACACTTTTTCCTGTAGGTCACTGTAAGAAAAGGCATTTTGACATGCAATTGAACACCAATAAAGGCTAGCTGTAACATAAATAACTCAATTGAAACAAGTTAGCAACTAAAGCAAATCAACACAACCCTTAGCAATTAGATAGGCTAATTATAACCGACCACAACATAATCATGAGGGTTGATCCTCATAATGTGAAACCATCTACAACCAAATGCCTTTCAGGGAGATATAAGGTTGGCCCATTGGTTGGAGAAAGGTGAAGGGAGAAGGGAGAAAGGAGAAGGGAGGGGAAAAGGTTGTGGATTTGAATCCTTCTGATTGACATTTCTAATAAAACTAACAAAGTCAATAAAAAATAAAGTAAAAAACCAAACGCCTTTACTAGAGGATAGATAAAGAATATCCTGAGTTTGATAAGGTTCTTGAGCATGCATTTTATCCAACAAAATCATATATCATCCTTCATGAAACAATGCCTTAGTGAATCAAGAGAAGCTATAAAGGACTTAAAATTTTTTGATATTATTAGAAGACGAGGAACATTATTGTGGGACAGAGAATGAATAAGAGCTTGAACTCTCCCTCTTGCATATGAAGATTCAGCCGTGGAGGAACGTCTTGATCAATGCTTGACACCCCCATATCCTTGCTAAGATTTTGCAAATTATTCTGCTTCTGCTCAACCTCTGCCGTACATTTTAATCTTGTTGTAAATATATATATTTTAGATTTTATCTTTAGCTATTATCTTTAGTTATTATCTTTAGTTATCTTTAGTTGATAGTTATTATCTTTAGATCTTTAGTTATCTTTATCTTTAGTTGATCTCTTTAAATAGAGACATCTTGTATTACGGTAATACACAATTCATATTCTACATATTCCTATTTTCAAGTTGGTATCAGAGCTCTCGATTCTGAGGGCTATGCTTCCGCGCCTATTACCTTAAGTGCAAAATCCTTGTTCTTGATCTATTTTCTATAGTATCGCTAGTTCCGACAATGGTTTAGGAACTGAGTCTCCTCTACGAGTTCATGGTTCCTCTACACAGTTTGTGGTGAACCCACTTGGTTACAATGATCTTCCTTCTCTACATCAGAATTATCGACTTAATGGGTCAAATTATTTGTCATGGTCTCAACTTATTCGCACTACCATCAAGAGTCGAGGTAAAATTGATCATCTGGATGGCCCTGCTCCTGCTGCC
>PYAF01000227.1:685124-697264 GCA_007407185.1 Glycine tomentella | reverse complement strand
TTATTTGTACAGTTTTGTATTGTACAGTGAAACTATGATGTATATTCACCATATTATGATGTACAGTGTTATGATAGTGACTGTGATGCTGTCACTTCTAGTGTATGCTTCCAAACTGCTTAAACTCTGATTGATTAACTGCTTGTTTGTGATGTGTGATTAGTAATGACCCTGATTAGGAAATTGGGGGCGTTACACACATAAAGAAGAAAATATTAGCACTGCAACACTTATTAGCATTCTAAGATTTACTATATAGTAAGATTTGGATTTGTAGAATTTCTTACCTCCATTTATTAGCAGTAAAGGATTAAATAGAACAAATAAATAGATCACAAATACAATCAATACTTATTGTAGCACCCCTGGATTGAAGTGATTGGAAATAAATCGAATCTGATAAAAATGGAAATACAGCAAGTTAATATAAATGGTAATCAGCAAATATATTTTATCTCAACATTATTAGTCTGTAATTTATATCACATAATAAGAAATTATGGGGGGGGGGGATTTTATGTTCATTTCCATAAATCACATATCTTCTTCCAGTTGTTAACTTGAAAGGTTCACAATAATTCCATATTATAGGGATAGACTATGTTTCTTATACATTCTAGGTCAAAATTAGACTTGTGCAATTAATTTAGACCTGTGCAAAATTTACTATAGACTATCAAAATCTGGTAAATAAAAATCCATACTATTAAAAATCTGATTGTTGTGGTGGAAGCACATCACAATGACAAACCTTATTGTGAAGAGAGAAATCACTTAAAAAGAAAAAATAGAAGAAGGAAAAGGAGAAAAATGCCAGAACCGAGAAAATGAGAGTGAGCCAAAATAGAGAGAGTAGCAACCAAAAGTGAAATTTCAAAACATTTAGAGAGCAGCAACCATGACTATTTGAAATTCAAATTTCAAACCTTGATAAATATATACTACTCCTTAGATATTTATATTGCACTTAATTTCCTAAATAAATTGATGATATAATATTGCATTAACATGAATTGAGGTGCATCCACCAAAAAGATTGTCTATAAATTAATCAATAAATTAGTGCAATACAGGATTGCCCAATATTGATATAGGTTTCATGTTTTAAATGGTAGGACTGAGTAGAAGTAAGACAACAAACTCACATTAATGCTAATCAATTAATCCTCTGGTTTGGTTGCTTTGTCATTGTTCTTGTTTGAGTTGTTTCCATATATGAAACACTTAACCTGTTGAAATTGAGAACTAATTGAACAGAATATGAATATAAAAGTTGAAAAATGGGAACCATAACAATGGAAAAATGGTAAGCATGAAATAACAACCCAACTGCAAGCCTAAATAAACTTAGGAAAATGATTGGCACAGGAATTTGAACAAATAGGTGCAATGCATAAACGTTCGTGAAAAGCGAGAAAAATTTTAAGAACAGTCAAATACATGGTTTAACAAACATTCTCACACATTAAGGCAGATATCCACAACATCAATAAACAGCTTCACAATGAATCTTATATTCAAAGAGGTGTTTTTTTAAGAACATAATAACTCTGTGTTTTTCTCAAGCACTCTTCAATATGTAGTGTGAAGGAATCAATAATATGCACTATAGCTAATTTAGTTTCTTAGATATGCAGTGTGAAGGAAAGCTAACAGCAGAAAAATACGGCAAAAAAATTCAAGAAAAAAAGAGAAGGAAAATGCACCACTTTGAATATTAGTGGACCACTTTAGTTAGAATTTACATTTAAAATATATTAAATATATAACACACGTAAAATAGTCACTCTAAATAAACTTAAAAAAACATTTATAGATATAACAACAATTTTTTTATTGAAAAAAAAAAAGAAGCAATGACCAACCCAGCAAGAGCATCCTTTATTCTTCCTTTGCCATGTAAATAGAAAAAGAGTGAGAGAAGAAACACAACCTTGTTAATGCAATGACCAGAGCTATGAAAGAAAGGTGAGGAAAATTGAGCATCCTTTAATTGCAAAACAAAATGGACTCAAGAAAGCACCTGATATTGAAGATAAAATCACTAACTTCTTCTTATCGATATGTGGCATGTCACTTCTTTCAACTTTCTCAACAATCACCTGCAAACAATGACTGCATCTTAATAAGATGAATTATCCTTTCTCAACAAATTTAGTTTTGCAATAAAGTAAACTGAAGAAAAATATACTAAATTGAAGTAAGCACCTTAGCAACAGTTTTGGGTGGGTATTCTCCTCCTAGTCTTGTATCAACACACTGCCTGACTTTACCCAAGCACAGGAATTTGAACAAATAGGTGGAATGCATAAACTTACATGAAAAAGTGAGAAAAAAAATCTAAGAACAGTCAAATACATGGTTTAACAAACATTCTCATACATTAAGGCAGATATCCACAATATCAATAAACAGTTTCACAGGAAATTTTATCTTCAAAAAGATGTGTTTTTAAGGTTTACAATTGCTCTATTTTTCCTCAAGCACTCTCATCATTTTTTTGAGCCATAATGGGAAATAAAGCAGCAAAAACAAATATCTTTTTTGCTTTGACACAATTAATACAAAGTTTGAAATAGATACTAACAATTTTGCTGTTCTACTATCACTATTAAATGGTGGTTTTGATAATCAACAAAACAACAGTTGACAGAAAAACTCAAAGTTTTTTAAAAATAGTAAAAAAAAATCAAAACGGAAAGAAAGTTATCGGAATGTCTAACCAAAACTGCACTTAGTGGGTAATGTTTCCGAGCCTTGATCTTGGTTGTTGTTTGGGTGAAGCATAAATCCTTCAAGAATTGGTGTGAGAAGAAATAAGGTATTTATACTGCAATATAGGTGCATCCACCAAAACTGCACTTAGTTCTTCTTTCATAAAAGCAATATAAAAGTTCTTCCAAGGATGACCATGGTCCATGGCTATTTGAACTTCAAATTTCAAACCTTGATAAATATATACTACTGATTAGATATTTATATTGCACTTCATTTCCTAAATAAATTGATGATATAATATTGCATTAACATGAATTAAGGTGCATCCACCAAAAAGATTGTATATACAACAATAAGTAAATTAGTGCAATACATTGAGCTATGAAACTATGTATCTGTCCAAGCTGCAAAAACTGGCATTTGAGGCCGAGTAAGTGTTGGTGTGTGACTATTTAATAACCAAATTTGTAATAAAGAAGAGATATTAACTCAGTTTCTTTGGATATTCTAATAATAATAAAATTAAAATATATTTCTTTAGTTTTAAATACCTTAGGAAGTTATAGCATATGAGCTTCCTTAGCAAATATCTACAAAACATTTATAGGAAAAAAACATATTAAAGCATAAAATTCTTGGGTGAAAAAACATGCGGCCAGTCTTGTTTCAATGTTTGTGTGTGGCAACGAAAAGAATCATGAATAAAGCCACAAATAGAAATAGCATAGTAAAAAAATATGAAAAGAAAACATTAAAAAGAAAAAGAGTACCCAACAGATGTTCAAGCTTGAAGGAGCTTTTGGCCATGGTCCCTGAAAATTTCAAACAGAGAATTATTTTGGGAATGTTAATGTTTACTAAGAAGCAAGAAATGAAACTCCATAATAATGCCCCCGAAAACTGAAAAAACCAAAAAGATTTTTTTTTCCAAAAGAACCAATTACTTGAAGTCAATGTCATGAAAATATTTTAAACTTAGTTTCAAATTCAGGTAAGAAGATAACCAAACAATGCATTGGGTAGCGACAAGCATATGGAGTTATGGACAAAATGCAAACTCGGAAAGGAATCATTACCGAAATTTATGTAGACTCAAAATAAGTATACTGCAATTTTTGCTTATCTAAAGCATGCCTACCAAATATAAGTTCTATTGTCTTCATTTTAACTTCTAACAACAAAATAAATAAATAAATAAATAAATATAGAAGAAAAACAATAGAAAGAGAGAGACTGAGCCAAAAAATTAACAGACATTAGGAAACAACATAACGCAATAAACCTCATTCAACACTCTTCTTCATAGTTCTAAGCTGATAATAGTAATAATAATAATATATAAACCAAAAGTTATACTTACATCAATTTTATATTAATGACAAAAAAAAAGTAAAAAGACCAAATTGATTTATAGACTTAAATAAAAAGAATATTTATAATATTATCCTAACCAACAAAATCAAAGGTACGAATTAGATACAATTTTCAATTATTTTTTTTACACACTTGGATGGTAGCACTATGAAAAATAAGGACATTTTAACCATCCAATTGACTTCTAACAACACAAAAATAACACAAAAAAGAAAATAATAAGCATGGAAATAAACTAATCTTGGTTTACTCTATATCATTGATATTGGAGTAGACATCATTGAGTTAGCCCTACATCAGATTCAGAAATCAGCAATTTATCAATACACCAAAAGCCTCTTCATATCCTATAGGTGTTGAATCATTCCTATTAATCAATAGTTCATGAATATCTTTTTACACACTTGATGAAGACCAAAATTGAAACAGCTTAGCACAATAAACTTACATCACAAAAGGCAGGTCATACCTGATTCCGTCGACTGTTCCTTTCATGTCTAAAATGAGCAAAGGCATGTGGATCAAAACCAAGAACATGCCTTACCTGGAAAAAAAAAGCATCAAATATGATGACCAATATGAAATACATACCAGTCAAAATGGTGAAAGCAACATAACACAAGATGAAATGCAATATACAATAATTAATTGAACAGTTAATTACCTCATCCAACAATTAATTATCATTCAATGAGTGAAAGAGATCCATCGAGGAATCAGAAGAAATCCCAAAGCAGAACTTTGAAAGCATGTAGCAATATATTATATTGTATTCTACTTTAACCATAAACAGGAATATGCAATAATTGGAATCATATACATTGGTACCAGCACACATAAATAGTATAAAATCTAACAACTATGGATGAGTTTGGATAAACAACTCAAATAGTACTAATTAGAGCTAAATAATAATAAAGAAACAAAGTAAAATGAATCAAACTTGAAGGCGACAATTCTTTGGTAAAAGGAAACAATTTTAATTGTCATGGCATCTTTCATTTCTTGGTAAAGGAAAAATCATGGATGGTCAAACTTGAAGTTAAACCTCAGAATTCACATATATAATAATTTTCTTCTTCTTTTTTACTTTCACAACATAGAGAGATTAAAGCTCAGGCCATCTCTATGAACATATCTTTTGGGTATAAATTTTACATTTAGGAAGTAATGCTGGAAAAGTTATTTGGGTTGTGGGTAAAAAAATGGATATTCAAATAAAATCCTTATCAATGAGAAATCCTAATGCTTTTAAAATAAAAAAATCCTAACTGAATTCAAACTGATAGGATCTTATCTAAACATATTCTAAATCTAAATTAAATTAAAACTAAGGCTAATAGGATCCTGTTTTTAGAGAGATGATAAGGTATAAAAAAGATTTCTCTAGTTGGTGTGCAGAATGCTATCAAAATAGGGGAAAAAAAAAAGCTGATTCAAAAATGGAAAAAAAAGGAACAAAAAAAAAGGCCACTAAAAAAATCTTCACATAAAGCATAAACTAATTTCAAGCAAAATAAAAATAACAATCATACTTTGAGACAGCAAAACTGTAATTGAATACAATGGTGTAAGTGGAATAAGATAAAATCCAAAACTGTAATTATCATTTAATGAGTGAAAGAGATCCATCGATGAATCAGAAGAAATCCCAAAGCAGAACTTTGAAAGCATGTAGCAATATATTATATTGTATTCTACTTTAACCATAAACAGGAATATGCCGTAATTGGAATCATATACATTGGTACCGACACATAAATAATATAAAATCTAACAACTATGGATGAGTTTGGATAAACAACTCAAATAGTACTTATTAGAGCTAAAAAATAATAAAGAAACAAGGTAAAATGATTCAAAACTTTTCCCATAAAAAAATTTGAAATAGCACATAATTAGAGCTAAAGCTTACTTTCAGGTTATGTGTGTTTTTAACAACTTTAACCTCTTGGTAGCTATTGTAGCTTCTTCCATCTTCTCTAAAAAACCTGAAAGAAGTATAACATAGAATGAGAAAAAACTGGTGTTCAGCTTTCTTCTAGGATATCAATCTAGAGAGCAAAAGAAGCAAGGAATAGAAAACTGGAAATAAACCTTGATAAATGAAGCTACTTCTATGCTACAATCATAATTTATATTATAGTCTGTCTGCTTTTCCCATTTTATTAGAGGTAAAAAAAATTATTAAAAAGAAACAAAGTAACATGAATCAAAACTTTTCCCATTAATTAAAATTAACTTATATGCCTCAACTTCTTAAAAGCTCTCTCATTCAACTTTCCAATAAATATGAAGTAGTTGAGGAAGCAAAAGAAATTACAGAAACTACATAATGTAATTTGGGTGGGGGCTTCAAAGAATAATGCTTAAGTGCAGGACAAAACATTGAAATCATGTATCAGTAACAATAGAAGAAAAAAATGGGAAAATAGATAGATGAACAAAAACACACCAAAAGAATTCACCATTGCATACATCTAAACTAATTAAAGATAAGATTGTACCTCAACAATAGTAAGTTTTTCTTTTTGGGTTTTCCACTTTTATTACTTAGTCTAGCTGATGTTGTAGTAACATTGGTATTTGAGGAATAAGCCTTTAACCAAATTGCAGCAATAACATCTTGTACCTCAGCATGGTTCTTTCCCAACCTTGGAAACCACCTAAACATATCAAGTAAAATCATAAAAATTAAATTATTAAAACATAAAAATTATATAAAGAAACACACACACACACTTACATATAAAATAATTAAAGATCACAGCCGTGGAACATTACTAACATTATCAACTTTTATATTTCTATTATCATGTTTCATAATGTTCAAGCATAGACAGAATAAATGATGATAACTATCTTGTTCTTAAGGTAGCTGCTAGAGAACCGAAAAAGGGAGAGACCAAATACGGTCCAATAACTTACCTGCTAGAGCTAACAGTCTCCAACTTAAGAAACTTCCTAATAAGAATGAGATTGATGATAATAACAATCATAAGCTGTAGAACAAATAGTGTCAAGATCAAAATGTATCTCAATGATACTTAACTTTTAGTCAAAGAAACAAACATGATAATCACTTTTAGTCCAATAATTCTTATTATCAAAGAAACAAACATGATAATTCTTCCTAATATGGTTATAATGTTGTAGTTAGTTACCACCTACCACGAATGAGATAAATTCAATTCTATATCATGTGGAAAATCTTCCCAGGTCAAGTGAGTAAGAATCCTGCATTTATAGAATAACACAACTCAAACCTCTTTTCCAGCAAGAGTCCTCTAAAGAAGAATTTGTTTTGTGTTTTATTGTATCTTTTTAATCAACTCAATTAGCTATTGGACTATATCAACATTTGTTGAGTTTTCAGTAACTCCTTAAGTGAGGGAATACAAAGTGCTTGAAAAATGAAATGCTCATGTTACATTAGGGCATTGATATGTGCCTAGCATATGATACTTTCCAAGCTTAATTAGATCGTTAAATGCATCAATTTATATGATAAATAGATTCCTTTTGGTATGAATATCATTTATGTGCTTTAATGAGGTATTTTGGTCTAGATTGATGTTTAGCAGGTGAAACAGCAGAAAATTATGCAGAACAGAAGGTCTGGCGCCATCAAGCCTATGTACAATCGGGGGTACATAGGCTAGTTCTGCATGTGGCGCCAGGAGTGTCGTGCTCGCGCCTGGAGCGCCACCGTCTCTAGACCTTGGCGCCATCAGCGCCGGGCTGGCGCCAGGAGCACCACAGTTTCTTCAGCCAGCGCCATGAGCGTCATATTGGCGCCTTTGGCGCCATTCTTTCTGTATGTTGGCGCCAGGAGCGCCGTGCTCGAGCCTGGGGCGTCACAGGTCGACAGATTCTGCATAATGAGGGCAAAACAGAGATTGCACATGCTACTCTATAAATAAGGAGCCTCAGCACTGAATGAAGGAGCTTTTTGGGACAGAAACATCACCAAGGGAGAAGAAAAGAGCTTGGGAGCTTAGCTAGGGCTTGGGTGTGAGGGGAAGAGGGTTCTTCCCTCTTCCCTTCCTCTCCTTGCTTACATCTCTGCATTCATGCTTCTTTTTGTTGTACCAAGGCCAGCCTTGACTAGGTTTGGCTAGTTTCCTTTTGTATTTAGGGTAAACATTTCATGTAACTTCCATTTGGATTGGGTTGTACTTATTTCTCATTAATGCTATGTTATTTCATTACATGCATATAAAGAGTGGGATAAGCACCTTAGTTTCCAAGATACCAGCACAAAATTGGTGTCAAAGTCAACATCCTGCATTATGAATTATATGATGATAAAAGCATCAAGGTGTGTCTTTTGAGTAAATAGTGTAGCTTAAGAGGCTAGTGTCATTTTTCAATTATAGTTAGATACCCAGAAAATATTTGTGTCTCATTAGAACATAAATGAATTTAATTGATACACACTCATTTTTTCACAATCTAAAACACACTGAATTTGTATATTAGTAGACCACTCTGGTTAGAATTTTTTCACAATCTAAAACACACTGAATTGAATTGATACACACTCCTTTAGTCTTCCTTTGCCTTGTAAATAGAAAAAGAGTGAGAGAAGAAACACAACCTTGTTAATGCAATGACCAGAGCAATGAAACAAAGGTGAGGAAAATTGAGCATCCTTTAATTACAAAACAAAATGGACTCAAGAAAGCACCTGATATTTACTGGCAACAAGATTTGAAAACACTTGCTTAGTCTACTCACCAAGAAAACGACCTATTCAATGCAAGAAAAGAGTATTAGAACATATAAGTAAAGATGCTAAAAGTTTTCTTGGTGGTGATTAAGATGCTCTTCCAGCTACTGTTGAGCAAATATGAGAATTAGCTTACAATTCATATATCATACTAAATTACCTTACACCTAATTTCATTTTAATTACATTTATCAAGATTTAAACCACTAAATCCAACAAAGGATCTTACTACAGTTGGTCAATAGAAGATCAAGTAATCAATAAAAAGGTAATTTATAAAATGAAAAATTAGATACTATAAAACACTTTTTAATCCGAAACAGAGCTTCACAAAGGCAGAAATACACTACATAGAACCAAACTTGAAAATGGAAAAATCTACCTATGTGCCTAATCTTAACACTTACAACAAGCTTATTAAAGGACTTTACAAAGTGCGGCGCTTGGATGTAGCCTTCAGTATGTACCATCTCCGGGGTTGTTGATCTCATAAAATAAAGAATACCAATCTTCAACAATGAAATAATAAGCAAAAAATTTATGCATTAAAAATATCAAATACTGAAAAAGGAGTAGAAAAGACCTAAATTTTGTTTTCATATATCTGATTTCTCTATCTCAAACCAACTATTGAATTCCACTCAAGAAAATTCTCATAATTTTGTTTACTATCCAAAGATCCAAAAGGGGTTGTTTCCAGTTCACAACTCAAGTTTAAGAAATTTCGTCTACAGTTGGACCAATTCACAGCTCAAGTGCAAGAAATTTCGTCTACAGTTTATGAAAGAAAGAAAGATGGGAGTGATACGTAAAAACAGTATACCTGTCAGGTGGTGTCATGAGTTAACATACCAATAAAAATGGTGAAAGCAACATAACACAAGATAAAATGCAATATACAATAAAGATTATAAACAGAGTAATAGAAATTTGGGTGAAGCATTTTGTCAAACACTTCATAAGCAAAACACATTTGTCAAACACCTCATGGAATTTTACTGGGTTTAATGTATAAGCTTATAAAACAGAAATTTTACTCAACTTCCATGTACATCATGCTTCATTTATAACAAAGTGATCACTAATTATTATTATTATTATTATTATTATTATTATTATTATTATTATTATTATCATAATAAGAAGTTGTGGAAGATAATCATAACTCAAACTCATACTTTGTGAGCCTTACAACATTAAAAAAAAGTTGATCTTACAGCACAAAAACAATTCATACCTAATTCCGTCTATTGTTCCTTTCATCTATAGAATGAGCAAAGGCATGTGGATCAAAACCAAGAAGAAGAAGAACAAATTCAAGCTGAGAGTTACCTGAGGAGGATGAAAACGACCTCGGAGCCGGTCAATGGACTATCTTCATATATTTTGCTGAGGATTTTAGATAAGAGCAGTGCGGTGAGCAAGAAAGAGAAAGATAAGAGATAAAAGAAAATGGGAGGAGAAGATGGAGGAAGAGAAAGAGAGAAATAGAGAAGAGGAATTTTGTGGAGAAGAGAAAGAGAGAGAGATGGAGTGGAAGTGTGCACAGAGGGAGAGGTGATTTCAAATTTCAAAATTTGAAATTTTTAAAGAAAACTAGAAGGAGACGGAGAGAAGCGAAAGTGTGAAGCTGAAGAAGAAAGAGAAAACAACACGTCAGAAAAATGGCCCGAGGTTGAAGGAATTCCAAATCAGTTTTGTCTACGAACAAGGAAGCTATAAGTAATGCAACTAGCGGATGTTCTTTTATTATAAGTAAGTAAGTAGATAAAGTGCGATGTTTTAATTTAGATCTTTAAAATGTCATAAGGATATTAAAATGTCATCCATCTTTCTAAAATTTGTGCTTATAATTAATAATCAAAATGCTAAATAAAGAATATTGCTCTTTAAAAATTTAGTTTCTAGTGCAAAAGAATAAAGAGAGAGGATTGAATCAATTTTTGTCCATATTTTGCTATATTTGAAAACAATACTTAAAACCACTTTCATTAAAAAAAATAAAAATAAAAAAAAGCTGTTCTTTGCAACAATTAATCGTTTCTCGTTAGGTTTTATTATTTTGGATGTACGTGCTTGCCGGGGCGCTCATAAAAATATTCTATTTTAAGAATTCTTTAGACGACCACTTGTAATTTTAAAATAAATTAATTAATTTTCGAAAATATTTCATTACAAAAAATACATGTTACCACTTACCACGTGCGTCTTTTTTTCTTTTTTAATTTGTCTGCTTGAGAATTTTTACTTTGCCAACAATAATAAAACCTGAAGCTATATAATATAACTATTACCGGCCGGACAAGGCACATAAGTATATTTTACATGTTAAATAATTGAATTAAATGTAATTTTGGTTTTTCTATTTTATTCAATATGTAATTTTGATTTTTTATTTAAAATTGAGATATTTTGTTCTCTGCCTTTTAAAAGTTTTCAGTTTTGATTCCCCTATTTAAAAGTACAAATATTTGATTCTTATATTTTAAAAACTCCATAATTTTAGTATCCATATTTTAAAAAATCCAAATTTTTGGTTTAATATTTAATTTTGCTACATTTTATTTCTTATTTTGTAATTAATTAAATCATTTCTTGATGATACCTTAAATATATATGTTAGTTTATGGTTCAATTAGACCAAAAGAAAAGAAATAAAATTAGAAAAAATTGAGAATTTGATCAAAATTATAAATTTTTTAAAATAGGAGAATTAAATATTTCTATTTTAAAATTGAAAGATTAAAATCGCAAATTTTTTAATATAGTGCTTTAATCTTTTTTCATTATTATAATTTAATAATAGTCCTATCATATATAGCGCTTTAATTTTTTAATATACCGCTTTAATCTTTTTTCATTGTTATATATATATATATATCTTTTTTCTTAAAAAAATATGTTAATTAATATTAAGTGATGTGACCAGTGGCGGATTTAGGACCTTGGATCAGTGGGGGCAATTTATTTAAAAAATAAAAATTGATAATTGTCATTATTATATGGAATAGTTGGATTCAAATACGAAGATAAGATAAACAAAATATGAAGTTTTAACATAAATATTTGCATTTTATTAAAAAAGATGGTGCATTTATTTACTCTTACATGTAAACGGATAAGGAGATTCAAATACATAAAATTAAGGGGTTCAAAATATAAAATTATGGGATGCAAAATATGATATTTTTTTGCATTTTATTAAAATAAGATGGTATATTTACTTATTCTTACATGTGAACAGATAAGGAATTTCAAATACATAAAATTAGAGGGTGCAAAATATAAAATTATGGGATGTAAAATATAATATTTT
>PYAF01000227.1:636264-673244 GCA_007407185.1 Glycine tomentella | reverse complement strand
AAATTTATAAAATCTATGATCCTAGAGTAGTTCCCTAGACAAAATAGAAGTAAGTTCATAAACAAGATTGAAGGATAAGATTATCTTATTCAAGGAGAGAACGAAAGGAACATTTGTTTCAGGATCATTTGTTTCTGGATCGAGTATCAAAGTATGTTAGAGTTAATTTGGTTCATTATTAGCTCTAGTTTCAACAGAGTTGAAATATTTAACTCAAAATTTATTTTTACTGGCCAGTTTTGCCTTTAAAAGAAAATACTCCCTTCAAGAATGAGAGCTGCTATTGACAAGTCATTCAAATTAACAGTAACGATAAACACACTATCATTCTCTTTTTTTCTTTTTTCTATTGATTGAAATTCATGTAAGCCTCACTAAATCAGGAATGAGAGCTTAACATGAGACAAATTTCATTAGAACAGTATTAGAAGATCACGCTACTTTGTTCGTAAATCCTTCTATGAAAAATGTTAAAATCATTCTGTTTACCTACTTTTGCGAATGAGACTTTTATTGAGACTTAAATATTTCCAAGTCTCAAATTTCAAGCAATGGGAAAAAATATGTAGACGACAGTTTAGTAGAGAATGTTGCTAATATTTCTCATAAGCCGAGTTTGAGAGAGTGCAAGCTAGAATTAAAAAGCATATCCATGAAGACCTTATTGCGTAATGCTAGTGCATAATACTCGATCACAAGGCATAGCTAGAAGTATGTGTTTGCACGCTTTGTGCATCCCACATACTTCAAAAATCTTGTACAGCCACCACAAAACACACCAAAATGTTCAAGCCATAAATAAACACCGGGGGCACTAACGCACATAAAATTAGGACTAATCCAAAATTCAATATGCGGTCCATGGTCTAATTCCATGACTAAAACTGTAAGCTCAAATATCCTCCTAAAAGGATTAGATGTTGAAATACAAGTAATTCCAATGAAAAACAGACTCTTCTCCAGTGATAGTTCCTTTGTATCTTAGAAGAAGCATTATTCAAAATTGAAGCTACACTTCTATGGGCAAAACATGGGAACCTACTAACAAGGACAGTAGACAAAGAGCAACGGTGTCTAATTTAGGCATGAGTAAGCCAATGCCTTCTCCTCAGAAAGCTCTTCTGCAGTCAAGTCCAACTTCTTCCTTGAGAACTCATCAATGGAAAGTCCTGGGTTTAAAAAAGAATAAATTATGTCAGATCAGATGCATGATGATTGACCAAATTTAGAACTATATAGAGAGCATTTAAATAAGGGGGGAAAACATTTTTATTGCATTACCATTTCCCAAGTTTTTCCACCAATAATTACAGTTGCATTAGCAAGCATCACACCAAGAAAGAGATTATTTAAGTAAATCTTGTTTCATTAACATCTTTATCAAATTGAAAGTTAGGTGTGCAGCCAATTCACAAAACCGATGAAACAAGTCTGGAGCAGCTCAGTCCAGCTAGCTTCTTAAATTGGAGAAATTATGCCAGATATAACCTTTCCAAAGTCCACCCCTCCCAAAGGTACTCTTTTAAGCTTTATGAGAGATGAGAAACGCACTATAATGGCCTTATTTTCAAGACTATTGCATTCTTCCAAGAATTTAGTGCAGTTATGGCAAATTATTTAAAACTTTTAAATAAAAATATATTTAATAAAGCAAAAGCAAACTGGCCCGTAATTTCAGTTGCATTAGAAAGCTCTACCCCAAATTGTTGAAATTTCAGTGACATTTTAATATAAAAATGTAAAAATATTAAAGCAAAAACCAAAACCGGCAAATTAAGCAAGGGTAGCGTTAACACCAAAGATGGTGTGAGATAATATGGATAAACAAAATATAAAGTGACTAAACACTTACCTTGAACTATTGCCCATTCCCCATTGGCACACGTGACGGGGAATGAATAGATCAGTCCAGCTGGAACATTGTAGGAACCATCAGAATATACTCCCATTGATACCCAAGTGCCCTAAAATAACAACGGAGAAAAAAAAAACAATAAGCTGAGCTGGAGACACAAAGAACCTGAATTAAAAAAACAAACAAAAACCCAACTAACCTGCGGAGTTCCAAGAACCCAATCTCTAATATGGTCACAAGCAGCACTAGCAGCTGATAGTGCACTTGAAAGCTTTCTAGCTTTGATAATTGCAGCACCACGTTGTTGAACAGTAGTAATGAATTCCCCATTCAACCTTGACAATGAAAAATAGCAATGCTTTAATAAACACGAAGATGATAATAATAATTTGCTAAAGTCATAATTCACGGTATTCATGGCATACCAGGCATCATCAGCTATAAGCTCACGGACGGGCTTCTCCCCAGCTGAGGTTGCAACAGTTGCATGATTAACATCAGGATACTGGGTTGATGAGTGATTGCCCCAGATAATGACATTCTTTACATCAGAAACCTGAATGTTCAGTCTTTCAGAGATTTGGCCCAATGCCCTGTTGTGATCCAATCTAGTCAAACAAGAAATGTTTTTCTCAGGAATAGATGGAGCAAATTCCTTCAAGATCAATGCATTGGTGTTTGCTGGGTTAGCAACAACAAGAACCTGCAAGATAATGAAAAGTCTCTAAATATTCCAAAACAACCACATAAAACTGAAATACATTATTTCCACAAAAAAGAATGAATTCAGTTAGATTCCATCATGATGGAATCACAAGGACTTCAACATACAAATAGATACACTTGCATGTATATGAACTTGGCTGGAGCTTATTCCTCAATACCCAATTCATGTGAAAACGTGTGTCTCCTAAAAGTTGCCAAAGTTTGACAAATGAGAACAAAAACAGACATAATCACAAGGATACAAATAAATTCTTTGCAATTGCAAATATCTTAATTGGCCAAAACAACAAATAAGATCAGCATATTCACTTGTATTTTACTGGTCTTATGTCTAGAACCATCTCATAGAATCCAACAAATAAATAGTTTTCAATTATAAGAGTAAACCAACATGTCCCAAGCAATTTAAATTAGAATGAAAAAACAATGTTGAAATAAAAAACTGCAGAAATTATAGTCAATTAAGAAGGGGCGGAAGATTCAGATGAAAGAGGTTACCTTGCAGTTGGCAGCAGCATGCTTTTCAAGGGCAGAAGCCTGGGACTTGTAAATGGAGACGTTCTTAGTCATCACATCCTTCCTCTCCATACCTTCTTTTCTTGGGAATCCACCAACCATCACGGCAATATTGACCCCAGTGCATGCCTCAACCACATCAGTTGTAGCAACAACACCTGAAACAAATAATATCCCAGGATTTAATAATCTTGTTGATCATATATAAGCTACTGAAACAAACCTATGTCAAATCAAGATGGCTAATGTTGTTATACATGATATTTATGCAACAGTCCCATCAACAAAGGTAAGTCATACCTTTAAGAAGAGGGAATGCAGCATCCACCAATTCCATTTTAACCCCATTCAATGACTCTGCTGCTGGAGGAATGTCAAGCATGTGGAGGATCACGGGCTGGTCAGGACCCAACATCACTCCCCTAGCAATCATAGGGACAAGAGCATACCCAATTTGCCCTACAATTGATAAAACATTTAATTAGAACAACAGGATGAGAAACAAATTTTTATGTATCCACAAGCAGCCCATATTCAGTTCCGCCATAAAATTCATTTCTGAGATGTGAGAAAAACACAGCAACAGAAGACGTTGTAAAAGTACGAGGAAATCAATTAAAAAACTTAAAACAGCACATAGATCAATATGAATAAAGGAAAAGAAAAGAAAATGCCCAGGATAAGGTATAGTACCACCATTTTCAAAACAAGATTACAAAAACCAATAGAATTGTAGGAAATAAAGTGCACCACCAGAAAATAATCAAATTGACCGTGGCTTTTATTTTCAGTTAAATGAAAGTGAACCATTGCAACAACGTTTCTTAAAGAACAGTGACAATCACACAAACAACTGATTCAATCCTTCCCATAATAGTAAGTCAACTTTACACACTAAATGTTACAGAATTATATGATTCTCACTCATTCAAAGAGAAGACTCATAACAAGTATCATTAGATGATAAACAAGGGTAAGGAAAGACCCAAAACTACACTAGTTTCAACTATTACTCCCTAATGCAACATAAAACACAACCCTTTCATTAATAATCATATAACAAAACCAACCTTAACAAACAATTGCATAAGAATCCAAAACCAGACCCAGATTTTAAAGCCAAATCACTGAAATCTACACAAAAACCAATAACAACACACAAACATAAGACATCATCATCGTTCATCACAGCATCAGATCGGAGCCGTAAGCAGATCAAGATTCAAACACTTCCAAAGACATAATTTTGACACAGACCCAGAATTCAAAACCATCAAACATATCCAAAAACACAGTCAGATCACAGATCTCGCATTGAAAACACAAAAGGGTGTAAAATCAAGCGATCGTGATGAATCTGAAAATTAAGCACGGAAGAGAAGAGATGATGGCGATGAGAGCAATACCTGCGGCTCCAGTGACGAGAACGCGAACTGGGTCTTTGGCCATTTTGGAAGAAATGGAACGAATCGAAGGAACGAAGAGATTTGAGACGAAGAAGAGTGAAAGAGTGAGTGTGGGTTGTGAAATGAGGGTGGACTTGGGTATTTATTTGTGTGGAGATAGTGTTGCCACGCTAGGACTGCATGAAACGACGCCGCTTTAGTACGTTTAACTTTAACGGCAAAACAGAAAAGGAACCTACAAAAAAAGCTGTAGCACAGTTTAAGAAAAAATAATAAAATAAGTAAGAATTGTTCGTTGCAACTTTTTAGGTGCAAAACAACCACCTCCTGTTTGGGTTGAGAAAGTGGAAACCGGGTGCAAAAAGTTTAGAGGAGGAGTACTAATGTAACTTTTTTTTAATATTCTCTTTCTAAGGGTTTGTTTGAAAAGAAATGAATGAAAATAATTCTGATAAAAATTTTAAATTAAAATTAAATATAAAAGTGTGGATCTATTTTATTTTATTGTTTTTTTTCTTTTCTGCTCTCTTTTCTATGCAAACAAACAAATCTTACTATATTTTTTTGAGTTAAATTTTATGTGAGTCTTACTAATAGTAAAAATGATATCAATAGAATAGAAAATAAAATTATCAATTATCGGTAAATTGCCTCACTAAATTTTATAATAAGAAAATGAAATCATGGATAAACTCAACTTATACGGGATGGCCCAGCCTATAATCTATGGTTTAATGAGTTAGGTCAAGAAAATAATAAAGATTTCTGTGAGTCAATTGTTTTTTGGTCTATTTTAACAGTTTTACTTCTACATCTCCTTTCATTTCTAAGCTTATTTTGTGTAAACTTTAAAAAAAAAAAAAAATCCACAAATTTCATGTTATAAATTCTAAAACAGTAAAAGCCAATCTAATATTCAAGAGAATCAAGACTCACTACTTTGTAAAGTCCGGAAATTGTAGATGTAGCCTTATTACAAACTAAGATACTATTAAAAATAATAAATTTTATAAAATTATAAAGAAAAGGTTTTATTTTTCAAATTATATAATTAACATAAATTCTTTTACTTATACCTTTCAATTAAAAAAAGTATTTTAAAAAACTTAAACAAACAATTCAAAACGAATATAATTCTCAAGTTTTAAATTAGTAAGACTCTTGTACAACTTATGAAATTTCATGGATTCTTAGGTGAGTTTTTTTAACAAAATCAATAATTAATATTTACCAATAAAAAAAATTGCATGAGTCTTTCTATTATAAATTTCATGTAAAACTTATGAGATAATAAATATGAACGGATACATCAAGGAGGTTGAGTGATCACGGAGCATCCGCTGATGTGGGGTCCACGCCACGGTACAATTTGTATCAAGCATGCAATCAAGCATCATCAGCCACATAATATTGTATCAGTGGACCATAGTTTTTAGCTTTTCCAAAAGTTCATAATCTATTCCATACCCTCATAAATGGAATTTTTTAATTACATATTTTCTGCATATTATTATATACCCATTGACATTTGAGCATTGATAATTGCAAAGCAATTAAATTAGATGATATAGGCACTGAGGAATGAAAGTGTTTAAGAAAAAAAATATATCAATTCACTCACAACTATTTACCGAAATTAGTACTCCCAGAAAATTAGTACTCCCAGATGTGGAAAAGAGAGGTAATTTAATCTTCATCATCTATATGAGTTCAAAGTGAGACTCAGTTTAAGATGAGATTGTTGATTTAGAGTAAATTTTGGTTGATATTGATTGAAGTGTGTTTTTAAGTATAAGAAAAAGATATTTCATATACTAGTAGTTGATAGAGTATAAATATAACAAGTGATATGATATGATAGAAAGAAAAAAGATAGAAAAAATGATATGTATTGATAAGATGTTAAAAAAAATGGAGAATTCAATTATTGTTACCCTTAAGCGTATTGATATATGGGACAATAACAAAAGCTATTTACACAATTGAGACATCATTATTAAATATTATATATATCTCCAAAAGACATTAACGTTCAAGTCAATAAGTATTTTACTATAGTGATAATGTATAATAAATGTTTACTCATCATATTGATGTTAGTTGTATTTATAGAAATTTTGTATGGATTAAATTCTCTAACACAAGGACCAAGGGCTCTCAAGGAATATTATTTCTTGGTAATAACAATATAATAATTTTGCTTCAACTCAAGGTATGATCTATTGTTCACTATGTATCTTAGAAATTTTATATTTAACCATTAATTTCAGTCAATCAATACAACTTGGTTGTATCTTAGGAAATTTGTATTTAAGCATTAATGCTAGGTTGATTTTTTTTCCTTTTTTTCATCCATTTCGACCACATTTAACTTGAGGAGGTGGAAAAAGGTAATTGTGAAAGTTTTAGTAGAGCTTCCATTATTATGATTGAGATCTAGCACGAGGAGTCCTCTCATCGAGGACACCCTAGGTCAATCTCAATTCTTCACTATTAGAAGAGCAAGGATAAAATTGTTCATTTAGGTTATACCCTTTCAAAATGTTTAAAAAGGTCAAATGATGGTCAAGATGTTTGTCAATTTCTCATATTAATCTTCAAGTTCTTTTGGCCTTTTTGACTTTAATTCTTTTGATTTCACAACTTCTCTTACAAAGTTCTTTTCTTTAAATTTCTTTTCAATTTAGTCCCACAAGTCAACTCATAGTTATGGGAAAGGCGAAAATATGTGATGACTTCTCTATACGTATAAGTCTAGACTAATATGGTTCGATGGACCAAGAAATACTTAGGACACCCAACTGCTTTCATTCATCTCAACAAGATCAACTTAGAAAAGGTGTGGTCATGACTTCAAATCTTGAGTACAAGGATAGCTACTTACTAGAGGCACCTCAACTTGGCAGTCAAATTTATGAGTTGTCCAAGAAATTCAGCTTTCGTTTCATTTATGTTATAATCATACATTTACAACTCTAGGAGGCTAAATTTCATTCACCAAATTTGAAGTTCAAGTTCTTAGAAGATATGGTGTTGCTCTTTCCTAACTTCATCCACATGATTGGAGTTTCTTAAGAAGTTTTCAATTGTTATGTTAAAACTTAGGTCAAACTCCATCTTGTTCTCTTTTCTTCAATCCTTTTGGTGTGCTTAGGACCCTAGGAGTAGATGGAGATAACTTGGGTTATAACATAAGAGGAATTTTTATTAAGAAAATCTTGTTGGACTACATCAAGTCTTACAAAAGAACACATATTTCCTTCATATATTATATTATCAAACAATTTCATGGATTATTAAATTACGTCAAGATTTAAGAGTGAATTAAGTCTTTATCGAATTAAAATTTAATCATTGTTCCAATCAATTTAAATTTTTTGGTGATAGTAAATTGCAATTGTTACTTTAATTAAGAACAAATTAGGTTTTATAATTTTTGGATAAGAAAAAAGGATTTGTTTTTAATATATATATTTTAATTTAGGTGTATAAAAGAAAACGAGATAAGAGATAATAATTTCAATTTATTTATAAAAATAACATAAAAGAACATATATTAAAAAAATTATCACACAATTATATCATTATTTTAAAAAAATGGGACTCTCTTAGTCATGGACCTTGACTCATCGCACCATTGAATTGCCCAGGCTTTGCCACCCCTTGATGCAAGGTCGAATCACAAAATTTTTACAAGGTACTAGCATTTGAAATATTATATTGGCATAATTTCAAGGTCTTCCTAGTTTAGTCCAACATTTCAGATGCCTGGAGCATTGGATGTTGGTGACTACAATATGAGAGCTACTATTGTCACTACCAAAAATACTATCGACACTACCAAAATGTTTGAAACTACTTAATTACCTTTAGTTCCATTTCCTCACACCCCCTCTCCTTCTCTCTACATTCAGCCACGATCTGCACCATAACTTTCTATTTCCACTTCCACTCCACCGCCATTAATGTCGCTGCCGCTATCTTTTGTAGTTGTCATCGCCATCACCCTTTGCAATCTTTGCCACCACTGTCGTCCTTTCCTTTTCTAGATCTGATTTGATAAAGGTAGGGAGAGACCGATGCCTCCATCGCACACTCTGCTCAAGCCGTTCAGATGGCGATGGCTCCGCCTTCGCCTTCGAGTCAAATCGCATCATGACGGCCAAGCCCCCAAATGTGTCTTGTGTAACGCCTCGTATGCATCCGGTTCATTAACATTCACTTATGGTCGTTAAGCGCAACAATTAATTAAAACTAATCAATTCGGAAGCGATAAACAAAATGACGTCATCAACAATAACATCTCTACATTATGTATGGTAATTACACGCTTCATATAATGAGAGGACCAAAATAAGCCATATAACTCAGTAAAAGAATCTCAACAGATGGCTGTACAAACTAAGGTATCATATACCCTGTCCTAAACACACTAACTATGCATCATCCCCTCAGGGGTGCAAATACAGGCATAACCAAAAGAAATGAGCCAACATGCTCTCAAAATATATGCATAAGGTTCCCACAAAACCATATCAGAGCTCATGCCTCTTGCCCTCGGATCCAGCATCCGCTCGCTGAGCATCACCTGTAAAACATAATCCCCACACACGGGGTGAGATACAAATATCAGTAAACTCAGGGTTCTTGGAGGTCTTTCCTCCCCTTGGTTCACTTCCATGACACATAGTATTAAAATTGGCATCACATATACAACCAGCCATCACGGCTCTTATAAAGCATATCACATGTATATCACAATACAGATGTAACAATATATACACATATAACATTGTCTGAGAAAGATCATCCACTGAAGGGCATATTTTCTCAGGACTTTCTGCATCATTGCTTGAGAAAGATCATTCACTTAAGGACACATTCTCTCAGGACTTACTTGGACATCTATGGCACTTCCGAGGAAGATCATCCACTTAAGGGCACATTTCCAATGAGAGTCCATAGTAATATATTCTATTGTCCAGAGAAATCTCATCAATCATACAACATATCATCACAGTGTACATCATATACATGTTCTCAATAAAAGCAGTAACACACAATTTCAACACATGCATCATGACATACAATAACTATCACTCCCTCGAGTATGGTGGAACACAATCAATGGGAAACACTCCCAAGAACAAAGAGTTTACCTGCTCTCAGCGCTACACCGGCTCTCTCAGCTTCGTGGTCACAACCACCAATAGTCTCCGTATCACGCCCTACATGAAGATATACAAACAATCAATAACGGTTCTCAACCGTTAGAATGAAAAGAAACACTATTCCTTTCCATTTAAACCTCTTAGTCCTCTATCTTAAGGTTATCAGAACTAACCACCTAATGGACAACTCACAGACCCTCAGCAGGATCTATCTCGGCCTAACCAAGTCACTAGAGTCTCCCAAAGACTCTGCATCAACCAATTCAGAGGATTCAACTCTATACAGGCCAAAATTTAAGGATTAACAATATGGCTAAAACAGTTACTTCAATACAATTTCACCGTTTAAATAGCCTCCTGAGCACATATTGTACAAGTATCAAGGCTCATGCATGTCATACTATCACCAATTAACCAACATTCTTCCTACACATTTCTTAGAGCCAAAATCCAAAGTCCATAAAATCAATATTTCAAAGCTAATCATTCATCACAACAACCTCCTAAGTATACTTTTCTAAAGGATCCAAGCCTAATTCCAGCTCTAACTCAAATGGGTCACTATTCACCTCAAGAACAAATTCTTAAATAATCAGTAGGATTTGTGTTTCTTACCTCTAAATCAACAAGGAATGTTAGTGGACAACTTCTCCAAGCTAGGGTGTCCACAAATCGCCTCCTTTCCTGTCAAAATTGAAGTTTTGAGAAGTTCCCTAGAGAAAATGATCTCTCCGTTTGATGGTTTTTAGGGAAAATTGATGAAAGATTCTAGCTCATAGGGTGATTCCTTACAAGTTTCATGTTGAAAGGGAAGTGTTTTGGTCAAAGAATGAGTGATATGGAGCTTCCCAAGTTCAACAATGGGGGAACAGGGCCAGAGGAAGAAGAAGAGGGTTTTGGCCCCAAAAATCACATGAACGACATTTTATAGTGACCCTGTCAGAGGTTCCGCGCTGATCGTGCCAAACTCGTGCCACTTCTAGCACTAACCGCGCCACTTTGGCGCTATTGGCGCTAGCTCCCAGTGCCTCTGGCACTGATGGCACCAACTTCTAGTGAGAAATAATCTTCTGCTGCCATCTCACGCTATCAGCGCCAATCTCACGCTAACGGCGTGATATATTTTTTTTTTAGCCTAGGGTTATTATATCTTGCTTGAATCAGATCTTCATTGCATTGTGGTCGAGGTGTTTGTCAAAGACAGAAAACATTGTTCCATGGTTATTTGTGGTTGTATTGCTTCTGAATTTTTATGCGATGGTCGAATTTTTTCTGTTGCTTCTCTATATCTCTGTCTTAGTTATCTGTGGCTAGAATTTTTACTTGATGGTCGAAATTTTATGTGATCCTCCTCCAAACCCCTTATCTTAATTATTTGTGGTTGTGTTGCTTCTGAAATCAAGCTACAAAGTTTAGGGTGACCGTTGTGTATCCTTATCAACGGAAATGCAATTCCATTTTGTTGTATACACTCAAAATCACCTTTCGTAGCAATTAGGGTGTAAAAAAAATGTAATGGAACACGATTACGTGAATATTCAATGAAACAATGTGTTTCCATTACATTTTTTATTCTTTACCTCCTTTATTATAATTATAATAGAATATATTCAATAGAATCATGTTAATAAAATTTTTCTCTCAGCCCACACAATACAACCTAAATATGATTCCATTATATATTTATACAACTGAAACATGTTTTCATGGAAAAAACATTTTTGTAATAATAAAAAATCTACCCACCTGGATAGTGCCAATAGCACTACTAGTAGTGCTCATAGTAGCTCCCATACATTATTTGTTTGCAAAGCCCATTACTCAGAATGCATTGAGAGTCGACTTTTCAGTGGATTTCACAACACTCAACTCATTTCCTGTTTGAGATTTCTCTATTTTCATAATTGAGAAAACAATATTTGGAAGAGAAAGAATTAATATGGAATTAACATGATCCATCATTATTTTTTACTCTTTCATATGCTAATTATTATGTATTTCCCCCTTATCATTTTCTCCTTTCCTTTTACACTCTTATTTTTTTTTATAATTATTAAACGTGTAAGTTAATTATTATAATAGTTAAATAATTTTAATTATAATAATAATTAAAAGGTAAAAATGTATTTTTAATTCTTGAAAATTTGGTCAAACTTGGTATTAGTCCTTACATTTTTTAAAATTGTGATTTTAATCCTTGAATTTTTTAATTAAAATAAGTAAGATTGGTATCTGATGTCATACGACATCGTACATGGTTGAGAAGGTGGATACCATGATCATGTAATAATCGTTAGTTACTTTAGTGAAAATGTTAAAGAAGTTAAAACGAGAGATGAATTTTACTTATTTTCATAATTTCATGAATTTAAACCAATAAGAAAAAATTGAAGGACTAAAATCAAAGTACAATTAATTTTTTAGTACCAAAAACATATTTAACCTCAAAATTTAAAGATTTTACGTATGCAAATACTTATCTCTATAATTTAGATACTAACATATTTTTACGTAAATTTTACTATTCTCACTAGATAAATATTATTTATCTTTGAAATTTAAATTATATTAGAATAAATAATAAAGATATTAGTCACATATCATATATGAAACAATGAAAAATAGATTGATTGCAAATTATTTTAAATATATTTCAATTACATGTTTTTTCAAATTTATCAAGTGAAAATTAAATGAAAAAAAATACTATTGTAAATATTGAATTATTTTATTATAAAAAAAAACCGTATTACTATGAAAAAGCAATTGATAATAATCAATATTTAATATTGATTGATATCCATGTTCCTAATTTAGAAATTGAAGAATTACTCATGTATTTAAATTGAAAATTTTGTAATTTATCTTGTACGTACAACATACAAATACAAATTAACCTGGCTAGCTTTTAATTACTAATAGATAGACTAAAAATCTACCTGGAACATTTTGAATTACTTTTGAAAAATCTCCATGTATATAGGCATTTTCCGAAAGACTAAGGGTAGTGCCATTATTAAAGTTGGGGTACTTTAATTTACTAGCATGTGAGCTGGTCTTTAATTAGGTTCATTAGTTTGATGATGCCCCCAACAAATCACTATTAGTTACCTAACAAAGCAACTGAAAATAATTGAAATTCGGAAAAGAAAATGGATGCAAGTGGACCTTGGACAAGAGCAACCAAAACAAACAGATTTAGAAAAAGCCAAATAACTAAAAGCAAGTGTACTCACCAGAAAAATAAAGCTTAACAAAACTCACTTCCAAGTACATTCTATACATTGTACACTTCATTATTGTCGATTACAAAACAATGCACAATCAATCAGATACTTGCTGTAAACCAAAAGAAGAATGAATACAAATAATGTTTGGAAAAAAATATAGAATCCCTCTCAATGCCAAAGCCTAATTTCCTATACATCTTCACACTCACAACAATTAAACAATTACGTGCTGACTTTGTTTTAATTTCAATAGAATCCAAAATGAAAATGAAAAAAAAAAAAAAATATCAAACCATCATGCCCCATATGTATATATCACTTTAATGTGTACTCCATATGTCAAATTAGAAAATGAATAGTCGTTGAAATAAACAAAATTCAGGTACTGCGTGCCAGCATCTCCTGGAATTCAAGCATTGACCTCTCTTTCTGAAGCCTCATATCTTCACGAAACTTGCTTATGAATTCTTCTGCCTTTTGATCCACGTGTAGTTGTGGAGACTTGGCAACCACAACCCTCCATGCATCCTCTATGGTATCCAAGCCACTACTACTACTACTCTCACCGCCGTGACCCTGGTTGCGACACTCACCAACAAAATTATTACCCTTGTAAATACCATACTCCTCTTTCTCTTTCCCTTTGATTTCTTTTCCTTTGCTTGTTTCCCCTTGCACTTGTGTTGCAGGAGCACTTGCCTTGTTGGTGGCATGCATGGACACAGAATTAGCCTTGTGGTCAAAGAGGTCATCTATGTGTATGGCTGCACAGTGCTTGTGTTGAACATGGTAGTAATTAGAAGTGGCACCACGTGGCCTTATAGTGGTGAGTGAGCGATGAAGTCTAGAGTGTATGAGATGGCCAAGGGAATGAAAGGCTGAGAGGAGGCGTTGAAGGGTGGTTTTCATGGACTTGGGGATGTTGAGTTTGTGGAGTTTGTGTTGGACTGTGTTGGAGAAGCTTTTCCATGCCTTCTTGGCAGGTTGAAGCTTTTTTCCTAGCCTCTTGCGAGACATATCACAAAGTGAATGAATTAAGGGTGTTTTTGGTTTGATGAGAGAAAAGAGTGCGTTGGATCGGAAAAAGGCTTGGAGGAAGAAAGAACAATAATGTGTCTCCAAATGAAGGGAAGGGCTATCAGAAATGATTCTCAATCTCACGAAGGAACCTATGATGCCCCCATTTTAGTTTTTATATAATCAATTTGCTCTACAAGTTGCTACCATCTTTTTGGTCCCTCCAATTGGCACATTATTTTGCCATGAATTACACGAGTGCCATTGTCTTTGATTTCTACAAGAACAAACATGGAACATATAGAGTCACAAAATAGATACACATTGATGGCAAGAGTTGTAATAATATGAAATCTTAATCATAATGGTGTGCAATTCTCACTTCTAGCTCAACACTTTCGGCAGAAATGACAGCATGGAAGCAACCTTGGGTGTTAAGTATGGTGAGAATAATAAGGAAAACTAAATTCTGTAAAGACCAATATTATAGGTTTTCCCATGTGGTGTGTCAATAGTATGCAACTTTTGGGTTGTAGGCTCCTTTTTTCTTTCTAACGTAAAAGGCAAGTTGATCACTGACCAGTACTCCGCTCCCCATAGCAGAAAAGAAGAAATGACATTTTATTCATTTCATAGTTAGATTGCCATTGCCATTAAGTTTTGAGTAAAATTATTGATATAATTTTTTTATTAATGATATTTAAACATTTTATTATTTTAAACACTTCTTTAATATTTTTAATTTATTTTTATCTCTTTCTTCCTGTCATGTCATAATTCTTATTATATTTATATTTTTTTTCTCTCCTTTTCTCTAGTGTCAAATAACACATTCGATATTCATGTAACATTTTTAAAAACTTTTATAATGAATTATCAAAATTTATTAATATAATTAAAGTAATAACTCAAGTGATGATAAATCTTTCTTAAAATATCTTTAGTGGGAAATCTAATTTTAGGATCTTAAATTATTTTTTTGTGTGTCTTACATTATCACATGTGATTTAAGATTTCTTTGATTTTTTACTCCAATGATAAAACTCATTTTAGATTCTTAAATCATTTTTTTATCCGACAATAGACTTGACTTTTTAAAATTCTATTAGGAGAAAGATTAAAAAATATACATTTTTAAAACATTGCATATGTTGAAAATTCTTGTGCAAGAATCGATTTTACACGGTGGAGATCATGGTTACGGCTCTACGGCCGAATCTTGGTAAAAATCTACCTTGAATGCAAGAATTATTTCCAAGATTCTACATTAATGATCTTAGGATCTCAGAGGTCAAATATCTTAAATCACGTTTATTTTCTGATTTCTTAAAATTATCTACACTTTAAGTCCAATCACCCCTCTTTAATAATTTGAGTTTCAGTGGAACTACATTAAGTAATCAAGAACAATTATAATAAAAAGTTTGGATAAGTTGTAGTACTGTTTTTCCTCTATCTCAATCTAGCGATAAAATGGCCATTTTATGGACACATCTGCTTTCATTTTCCACAGAAGACATTGAAAATTTGAATATACCCTGTTAAATAGACTAGACGAATGAAAATAGATCAGCACTAACTGGCACTGAAAGTTTAGACCACTCTTTCCCCGTTTGATTTGGAAGCATTGTAATTGGCCATGTTTGGCAGTCAATTGGAGAGGATATATATTAGTGACCCAACACAAAACATATCACTTTCCATTTGGGTCCAATTTGCTTTGAAAAATATAACTACAAACAGTAGAGTTTGCATATTTTTCATGATGACACTAAGGTCAAACAGATTAATCTCCGTAAGTATTTTTAAGAAAAAAAAGATAGTAAAATAAATTGAACTTCTTTTATAAATTAAAATCAATTAATGCACTTTAGCTTTAAATAAGGTAAATAAGAAAATTTCTATAAAAATTAACTGCATAAATTGATTTTAACTTGTGAGACAAACTCAATTTATTTTATATTATTATTTTCTTCTTTTTATAAGTATTTATAAAGAAAGTTTATCCAAATAAGAGTTAAGTATTTAATGGATTTGCATGTCTTAGTCTATGGAGTGTAAGCAAGATAGCCTTTTCCTTTCTGTTGAAATTGGAAACTCAAACTTCATTTAATATATCCTTTTAGTAAAAGTGACATCAGCCTGAAACAACTACTTTAGGATATTTAATTTTACCACTGGAACTTTCTTCCACTGTTGAACCAACAGCCCGCTACATCAAATTTAACAGAACATGAAGTATAGAATTATTATTAAAATTATTACTACCATTATAGTATTATGTAAAGTGTGGTTATAGCATTATTCATTTAATTGCTTCTCTAGACTTGTTAGAGGAATTAAATTACACATGTACCAATGTACACACAAGAGCTCTGTGTCTGAAGACCCAAAGTAGAAACATAGGGATTTATAGAGGAAGAGTCAAAAGGAAAGAGTGAGATCCAAATCATGTTAATCAAAAGTAAATTTAATACCTACCTCCAAACCTTACTACATATTCTATCCTCTATTGCAGGTCATATCCAGACTGTTGTAGAAATTGCCAAGTTTTTTACACTAATTTTCCAAATATAGATTTCTTTACACTTGACAGATTGATGTTGCCTTTATTCTCTAGATCATTCCATCAGACTATGGTATGTCTAGGTAAACCAGAGAAGTAAGTTTAGGAAGAAGGTATTGCCTCACTATTCTCTTCAGCATGTGGAGGGGTAATAGATGATCCAGTTTTTGAATTTTTTGTGGCTGGTGGACTGTATTTACTAAGCACCTTATCTTTGTTCTTGTTCCACCATTCTTCTGCTTGCTGCTCGTTGAATCTTCGTTTACTGCAAAAAAGAAGAAAATAATAAAGGAAAAGAGAAAACAGAGAAATAGTTTTTTTTCCGAAGGAGATGGAAATAGTATTAAAGATAGAAACAATTGAAATAAGAAAACCAATACTCAAATTCATGGTATAACATTATAATGCTGCAAAGTGTTAACCAATTGACATCAAACTAAAAAGTAGGGGAAAAAAATCAAAACCAAATTAACATAGAAGCTTTTCTTACACGCCAATACTATAAAAGAAAAGCATCTATATCTATTTATATCAATATCAAGTAGCAACTATGATAAAACGATTGAGAGAAGCTATAAATACACACCACTCCCTCCATAATTGCTAATGGACATCATATTTAATATTTGGTGGCCTGAATGGAAATAGAAGACCATAGAAGTTTTCAACATTTAGTTACCGTTTCAATCACACATAGAAATTGTTACATGCAACCCCCCCACATTGAGAAACAGGATTTTTATGAAATAGATTAAGTTAGAAACTAGTTAAAAATATTGATGCAAAGAAAATACATGTGGAATTTTAGATTAGCAAGTAGCTCTTATACCTGAATCTAATTCGTTTGAAAACTTTGTAACCATTAGGTAGTACTACGAGTGTGCCATAAACACCATGCTCAAATTGTTCAACGACTGATTTTTCTCCTTCTTTCACAGGTATATCAAAGTCACGGAATTTTGAACCATTTCCTGAGCTTGGTGGAATCATTAATGAACTAGATACAGATGAGTTGCTGCTTTCTTCAAGAATATTTTCTCCATCTATAGATGGAACAACCCCAGAAGCATCATCATTTCCTTCCACTCTTTGCTGTTGGAGTTTTGAAGAGTCACTATCTGAGGCAGGTACATCAGGTGCACTTTGTTGCTCAGACTCAAGGCTCTGTGGGGAGAAAGAAGATTCAAAATCTTTTTCTTCATGGAGAAATTCTTCAGCTTGAGCATGCATGGTTCTCAAGGTCTCGTTGGCAGGAATCTCAGGTGGCAACTTCTCAGTCACTTCCCTCAACTAAATAAAACCAAATGGAGAAGCAAGTTTAGCTATTTTGATATAAACTTCTCAACAAGCACTAATGGCAAAGAAAATAAAATAAATCAAGGACATAAAATGAATTTAACTTCTTGCATAAGGTAAAATATATCATCTTCTGTATCTTAGCTTTTCATAAGTTCTCACAGCTAACTTCTCCATAAACCCCTATAAGAGTCATTCAGATTGAAAAATTAAGCTTATGTCTTGCAGTTAAAGGTGAGGTAGTGGACAAAATAAATGATGGTTTGACTATCTTGAGAGTTATTGCTCCTTTATGGAGTCTGAGAAGATAACAATTATCAAAAATACATAAATAATGCAAATAATATAGTTTTAATAAGTGTAACAATAAATATATATCAGTAAATCTCAGCCTAAATTTAAACTTCTTTGTTGACTCCATGAACTCAATGATTGCTTCCCTTATTCAGTTTTAGGGAATGTCAAGATTCAATGAAGATAGTCATCTATTTTGTTGCATCAATTAATTCTTGCTGAAAGCCTTTGGAACATTAAAAGTTTTGTCATCTGCACAATCATAAGATAAATTTAGCCCAACTTGTTTTGCCAAATTTATATCCAACCATATAACTAAATCTAAAACTTGTACTTTTTTTCTTTATTGTCATTTGGGGATAATAAGAATTTTGGACACATTCAAATCACCAATTTTTGTCGTTGAAATTCAGTACAGTTAGTTTTAAAAGAATAAGCTAAATGTTTAGATTGAGATTTTCTTTTGACAATGAATCACACCACAGTAATGATGAAAATGCCATTTACAGTAACTCAAATTTTCTGGTACAAATCATTATTATATTTAAAATATATATTTTTAGTATCACAATAATCCAGTGATATTTGCCCCATACACAATTACAAAAATCTAGCAATTTTATTGTAGAATGCACTTGGATAACATAATTCCTTCCTTTCTTCATGCATAATAGTCACACATAGTTATTTAAGTTTCCAAAATGAATGCTTATCCTTAATTTAATTGAGTTCTCACATATAAAAATACAATTCTATATAGGGAATATGCAGTATGGGGTACAGAGGCAACTTTGCACTACTTTTTGGCAAAATTGGTGTTAATTGTCTGATGGTATGAAAGGAAGATTTCAAGTTGTTCCCAACTTTTTATAAGATTCTTGCATGGCTAGGATAGTGAAAATAATATATATTAGAGGGAATATGATTTAGCCACAAAGAAGTCAGAAGAGAAAACCAATGGCAGCAGATCATTGTGCATAGTTTATTCCTAAGTACTACTGATAGACAAGAGACTTGTAACCAATAACAAGTTCATCAACATGATTTGAATTTTCTTAGAGATTAGTTACATTGAATATGTGTGTGTGTGTGTGTGTGTGTGTGTGAAGATGCAATTAGAAATGCTTCAAAGATTTCATCCTCCCCACTTGTATGATTTTTCGTTCCTGTTTCTCATCACTTTGGATGAAACATTGTTTCAAGGCTCAAGCAGGAAAATGTTATTTACATAAATTGAGTTTAACTGTGATGTCAAAATATATAATTAAGATACCTTATCTGTCAAGGACTTAATAAATTCCTTTGCTTCTCTAAGCTTAGAAGATTCCTCTCCAACTTGTGACATGGCTTCTTCAATATTTTTCTGAAGCTCCTGAATCTTCATATCTTGCATGTGACTCTTCTGCTTCAAATTTTGATTCTATTTGAAAGAAAAGAAACATTCACAAATATTATTAATTGAGACATGTTATTCTCTGTGAATAAAGAACATAATTACTAGATCTGAAAGTGGTAAAAATTATGAGTATACTTTGTTTTTCCATTTTGAAACTTCTTGATTCAAATGATCATTTTTCTTCCTTAAATTATCAATAAGGCTTTTTGAAAATCCAGGGGAGGTAGAACGCGGTGGGCTTGGTGGTCTTCTAGCATATGGTGACATAGGTATTGGAGTAGCTGATGTTGGTGGAGTTGGAGGTTGACTTGGCTGTATAACATGTTTGTAAACATTCTGCGCAGAACTCAATGAAATTGGAAATGAAACATCTTTCAATTGTAAACTCGTAGGAACTTGAGCAGCTCGGACCATGGAGTCATGTGTACTTCCAGGCTTATTAGTCCTAATCCGAAGGTATTTCACCGGTTCTGTGGTAGGAGGCAAGAGAACTCTTGAAGACCTTACCTCTCCCCGGTGAAAACTTTCCCTTCCATATATGGAACTAGAAGGACGACTAGTGTCCCTATTAAAATTGGAAGCACTATCAGAACCTTTTAGCTTAGCATAGCAAGCATCACACACACGATGTGGTTTGCTAGGTGTTGGAGCCAGTGCTGTTTTTGAAGCCTTTTTTGAACTACAAGAATGGCAATACACCAATCCACAATGATAGCAATTATGCCTTTTTCGGGTAAAACCAAATGGTTGTCGACAATCAGAGCAAACAGATTGGTCAACTCCAGAAATCCATTTATGTAGGCATATGCAAGATGTAAAGGTCGAACCACATGAGATGTTCTTAAAATGCCTGTCTTTCAAGGCTTCCACCAATGTTGGAGATTTCTGATCATCTGTGTCTCCATGTCCTAGTCTTCCATTGGCACCTCTCCCCCAAGTATATAGTTCACTTCTTGTAGTCAACACAGCAACATGATTGGCCCCACATGATATTTCCTCCACAAACTCTCCTACTAACTTATCTCGGACTAGAATTGGCACTTTTCCATCAGAATTCGGATTTCCTAGTTGACCATATGCTGTGCTTCCCATAGTAAAAACATGACCAGATGCAGTGAGTGCAATAGTCATGGTGTGCCCACATGCAACCTGGTGAAAATTATATTCAGCAACTGCAGCTACACAAGTTGGTTGAAGGTAAGTTTCCTTGTTAACATGACCCAAACGATATTGGTCGCCATCACCCCATGTGAAGAGCCTCTTGGCTGAAGTGTTTGAACCAGAACGATCCATAACCTCTATAATGGCTGCTGAGTGCCACACTCCACATGCAACCTTAATAGCCCTATGTCCACTCAATAATTGTACCTCCTTTGGATATGCCACACTATCTCTGTCTCCATGGCCCAATACACCAAATCTTCCATCACCAATGGTAAACAACTTCCCTTTCGAGGTTACTAATGCTGAGTGCCATGTTCCACATGCTACAGATACAACCTGAAGTCCCTCTAAAGGGCCACTAACCCTTTTTGGTATCCAGTAGCTAACATCAGTGCCATGACCAAGAAGTCCTGCACCATGTGTACCATCACCCCAGGTGAATAGATCACCAGATGTTGACACAGCACATGAATGATACTCGCCACATGCAACAAAAGTCACATTGGTAATTGCCAGGGACTCCACAAGATGAGGTCGACCAAAATCTTTTTCAAATCCATGACCAAGTCTTCCACCAGAGTCCTCTCCCCAAGTAAAAACCTCTCCCTGCCTTGTAACTAGAGCAATGTGACGATCACCAGGCCCAATCTGATGGACATCAAGAACAACATCAGACTCCATTGGTTTAGGAGTCAGCACATCGGTCTTAAAAGAGGCTTGACTCCCCAATCCATCAGATGAATTGCCATCTACCCAAACCTCTCCCCATATATAAACATCACCTAGAGATTCTATGTCATCCAGTCCTGATCCTACGCTACTTGAGTGGCTAACACTTGATACACTAACTCGTGAACCATCTCCACAACTTGTCCTTACTGGCATATTTGTATCTGATCTAGAGCAAGATGATGTAGATTCATGAGACACTGATTCAAAAGAAAACCTGCCACGGGCAATGCTTGATGCAAACTCTAGTGTTCCAGCATAAGGACGATCATTTGGAATTAAGTCAACACTTTCCTGTAAGAGAGAGTCAAAACAATTACTTTTTTGAAATGTTCTAAAATATAGATGTTAGAAATAAAGTTTATAACAACTTCAGCTTTAACAATAATTTCTCATGGTTTCCATGACCAAGTAGTTAAAATTTTGTTATTTGTTGCCCCCACTTATGGTAATTTATTGAAACAAATTTACAGGATGGAAGCTAAAGCTCATCTTGAGCATTGAGATATTTTGACGAGTTTTGCATATACAGATTTAATTTTATGTCAATAAGAATTTTAATTTTGCATATTCTTCAAATGTATTTGTAGCATAAATTATTCTGAGCATCCTTGAGTTTTTTTGCACCAGGATAACTCCTCCTACAATTTGAGATTCTGCTGATCTTAGAGGTAACTCAATCCTTCAATAAATAAAATTAGAATTTAATCTATGAGAAATTGAAGGCATAAATAGGAAGTCTGTTTAACATGTAAACTAAGATAAGTTGAAACTTCAAGGCATTAAGCAATTTTTATTAGAACTCACATTGGATAAATCACTTATTCCACGCCTAATACGCTCTCCAGGGGAAATTAATGCCTTAAGGCTTGAAAACCATACCTCTACCTCAGCTTGGTCCTTGCAAATCTAGAAATATGAAAAGGGGAAGCAATAGATTCAAAATTTAGATGAAATTGACAAATTTAAATTCAAAATGGATGTGTATTCAAACCAGATCAAGCGATCTTTCCCCCGTTTTATAAATAAGTGAAAATGACAGATAATCCTTTTCAGGACGCAAGTATCTTCTAAAGACAGCCTGCAATTAAAAGGAAACCCAGGATATCTTTATCAGAGTGCTAACATATCCGACCATAAAATCTAGCCTCCAAAGACCAAGCATTTAACTTACTGTTCTCTGTCCTGGGATGATGTGTGAAACAAAAGACAATTTTAGATTCTTTTCCCTTCCATGAGATATCCAAATCAGTTTCGTTTCATCCTGCTAATGCCGCTAAATATGAAATCATTCGTACTGATATCTGAAATTCGATATATATAATATGCATGTATGTTTGTTTGGACACGAATGATTTTTTTTTTTCATTATAAAAACTCACCGGTGAGAGCCTGAATGTACAAAGCTTTGGCTTCCCTTTTCGACTATACTTTACTAACTGAGTGCCCTTTTTTAAAGTAATGAATGCCTTCACAAAGAAATAAGACAGAAATTAAATTTAAGTGGAGCACCTACGCAACATAATCTCTAGAAAACCATATCAGTTAGTAACAATTTCTATTCCAGAAAAAAATGGTTTCCTAAGTATTGTCCCCATTTGGATAAAGTGATAAAATGAATTTGTTTTGCCTCTCCTAGAAATAGATTACAATCTATTGCCATTCAACAAAATGGTTCAAGTTTCATATCCCACTGCCTGTATCTATAAACCAAGGCGCCTCAGTATCCCTTTCATTGCTTTCTTTCTCTTGTCTCCTGCATCAAGTAGGATATTATTCCCCTTCTAACTAGTAATAAAGAGTACCATGACTATTTTTTATACATCATGCATGGAATGCTTTTCACAAAATATTTTTCATACCATTATTTCCCTACCTCTCATCCCTAAAATCAAACAAGTTGTAGCTTGCAAGGGTATGCCTTATCTCCAATTATACTTCTAGCAAGGACAAACAATTCATTTGGAGGAACATCACCAACAGCCATAATTGCTAACACCCAGATAACATTTTAACTGTAAGTCTATAATTAATACACCATAACAAAAGATCCCTCAATATTTTGATTTTTCTTTTCATTTAGAAAATGAATACTATTTGAAACAAACAAGCATGATCATGCCTGACGGGGAAAAAAAACTGATCTTTTCCAGCTACAAAACAAACCAAACCAAACATTTTTTTTCTTTTTCAGATAAAAGCTTAATTTGGTTGTGAAACTAACTTGCTCAACATCACGCTCATGACTCCCATAGCTAGCAAGATCTGCCATTCCATCTGAAAGAAATTGTGAGGAAACCACTGAAGAGGACAAAGCTCAAGCGTCATGCTTTCTACTTAGGCCTCTCATCAAAGTCTCCAAAAACCTCAAGATGGAAATTCTTCTCCCAGAAATTGGACAATATTAAAGAAAAATGAAAAAATATAACCCTTAAACTCAGATATGGCACTAGTGCATGGATATGTGCTATGGATTCAGAATCAGGGAAAGACCCAGATGAAGATTTCTCATGTGTGATCAGTTTCTGAGCGAAATTGGATTCAGCAATTGAGAGAGAGATGCGAAAGTTACGTAAAAGGAAAGGGAACGAGATATTGGCGCGCTTCTTAAACTGCTACCACGTCCACCAACGAAGGGCGTGTTTGGTTTTCAATTGGAAATGTATTTTTAAAAAGTAAAACTGAAAAAAATAAACACTTACTAGTTACTACTACTTACCTTGCTTCACCTTTTTTCATTATGTTTTAGTCTCCTCTCCTCAATTTTATGTATTTTTTTCACTCTACCCTTATTGAATGAAGAATTTTTTTTATATATATAAATAGGTTAATTTTTTTCTCCAGAGCTATCCCCCTCAAGCTTTGGAGTTTTTGGTCGGCTATGAGAGTAATATCAATCTGGGACTCAGTCACATTTAAAGCTCTTCGTCTCTTCTCAAGAGTGTACATTTTCTTTGATTATTATGAATTAGGTGTTACCAACTGAACTACATTCATTGAATCAATTGCGTTTATCTTATGGTTAAATGACTAACAATGTTGAATCATGATTATAGCATGTTGCTTTTGCTAATGCACCAAGGAGGCCTTTGATAAGGAAGAAGTTTTTTCATGTCTGAAAATCATGATTCACATGAATCATGAATCATGTTTCGAGTAAGATCTACTTGGTTAATTATCGGAAACATTTAAATAAGTTTCTTAGGAAGAAGTTGATAGTATGCACACAAAAGATGCTGTTCGGACTTGCATGTTGTCCAATGGGTGGAAGAACCTCTGGAAACGTCTCACTACACTCTCTTTCTATTCCTGGTGGTCTACACGGATTGACAAATTGAACAAATTTGTGTCTAAGGTTCTGTCTAGTCACAACATTTCTGTTTCACTGATTAATCTTCCCTTCCATGGCTGCACAACTGCATCCAGAACCAGAACCAGAACCATGAATAGGGTCGTGAAATACGCCCTGTTGCGCAATGTCCAGCAGTTGACAATCCAAATGTTAAATCTCAACGGCAAACAAACCCATTTTGTTGTCCGTCTTTGACGTCTCTCGAGCTTCACAAATTGTCTTTTGGCAGCCCTCCTATGGAACTTCCAAAATCTCAGCAGTTACCTGCATCGGAAAGCTTGTTTGTGGCCAATGCCAGGTTTACTGCAAATGATGATGATGGCTGCGCCAAGCCATTTTCAGCCTACAACTTGTTGAATTCTTTGGTCCTTAAAGAATGTTCTTTGCAAAGTGATGCAAAAATACTCTTCATATCTAATTCTAACCTTTTCAGTTTGAACCTGGACAACAACATCTTTCCACATGCCTTTCAACACAAAATTGTGCTTTCTACTCCAAATCTTAGTTCTCTCACAATTGCGGATCATTTGGGTCCAAGTTGTTATCAACTTCTCTCAACGTGCGATCTTTCATTTCTTGAAGAAGGAAATATTCAAACCTCCACTCGTAATATATATTCAGGTTGGCTGCAACTGCTCACTTATAATGTAAAGATATTGACACTTTCTTCGTGTACCCTTGAGTTATTACTAAAAGTAAGACACTTTAGACTGTTTTTTGTTTTCCCTCTTTTTATTTTCATAATGATCTCATGAATATGATGTCTGCATTCTTGTGTCATTTTTTTTTTTTTTTTGCCTATACTCAGTCTTGCATTTCACAATATCCATTAAAATACGTCTTCAATTCACTCTAATTGCAGGATCTATAAAATCATGCTACAATGAGAACTCAACCTCTGTGCTTTGTTAGATTGGAGTCATTGAAAGTTAAAATGATTCCATACGTAGAAATATCTGATGAAGAAGTAAACAGGGTAGTCGAGAGCTTACTTCAGAACTCTCCACTAACAGGAGTTGCTGTCACAAATTGCTGAAAGTTATATAACTGTTCCTTGCTTAACTATTTAGGTAAATATTTTTACCAATTATTCAATTTTTACTTTATTATAAGTCTCCCTTTCTTGCTGATACCTTGCAACAAATTATAGGGTGTTCGATTTTGATTCCTTTTTATATGGATTTTTTGTTGGTGTGTTGTTATTTGGCTTTGATAGATGAATTTTTTTTTAAGAAACTATAACTGTGGGGAATGTGTCTTAAACATACAATTTTTTTATTCTTTATAGGTGGCTAGTAAAATCCATGCTTAAACACGTGGAGCTGTTTTGCAAATTGTTCATTTTTTGCCTTGTTTTATGATTACCTCCCTGCCTGACATTTTTTTACAGCAAATGATAGATTTCTATATTGTGATTGTCTTGTTATTTAATTTTAAAAAGGAAAAGTGATAAAAAATAAGTAGATTAAAAATAAAAAAACTCAGACTTATAAAAAAAATAAAAATAAAGTGGATATATAATTATCATATATCAATTATATTATATGATAAAATTTAAATAACCAAAAAAAAATGGAACATACAAAATGACATGCATACATAAAATACATAAAAAAATAAGATTTTTCCAAAAACAATACTATGAAGGTATGTTAGGACAATTTGTTCTGTTATGTCCTTGTTGTTGGCAAATTCCACATTTTTTCCTGGAATCTCGTTCAATTTCTTCGTCCATTTCGGTGGGTATGCGATTTGATACCGGACGACCCTTTGCACTTATTCTTTTCCTTGGATCAGGACCCCACTGATCTCCTTCATATTCTTGCCACATTGATTCGTGTGGCGATAAACCAAATGAGTTGTCGTAGATGTGCAAAATGTTTTGTAAAGTAAATAGCAGTGGCACATAATTCATGTGATTGACATTAACGGATTTACAGGCAGCCATGACCTGAGAACACGGTAAGTGTTTAGCCTGATATTCACCACAATCACAATGTTGGGATTGTAACATGACCCTAAATCTTCCAGGTGGTCTAGGTGCTTCAAGTGGGGCTTGGTTCTCTTTTACAAGAAACGTGTGATTGTGTCTGCCGAATTCACTAACAATGTGCGTATTTGATTCCAGTTGATTTCTATTCATTGCCTCAAAGACGACTTCAGAATACTGTGAGTCGGAGTGGATCATTGCTTGGGTTTGTCGGTCTCTAATTGTAAAAAGCTTTGCGGTCTTGAAATACGTCTCCTCAACCAAAGATGACACTGGCAAATATCTTGTGCTTTTAAAAAATATAAAACAATCATATTTATTTATTATTTTTTTAAAAAAATCATAATTTAAAAAAAATTAAAAACATTTAAAAATTAAAAAAAATCATGTGCGGAAGTCGGGTGATGAAATCCCGACTTCCCAGCATAAGCATATTTTTTTTATAAAAAAAATGAAAATTTCATGATATATATTTTAAAAAAAAAAAAAAAAGGCTACACGGTGAGAAGTCGAGTATAAAAATCCAGACTTCCCACTTAATCCAAAAACAGGTGTACTTTGAGAAATTTTTACAAAAATTGTGTATATTGGGAAATTTTGGATCAAAATAGGTGTATATTGGGAAAAAAACCTACATAAGCATAGGTATGCTTAACTGATATGAATAAGCACCGGTTGCTCAGTTCTCACCATTTGGTTTTACTCTGTTTTATAATGCTCCTTCATGCTTCCATCCAAAACATGCCCACGAGGACTTCTCTTTTTTCAGTTGATTGAATGTGCTGCATTATTTCGATCATCACAGCATTTCCTTCTCCAGTCTGCTGCAACTTCTTGACACACCAGAAATAGTAAACTGTATCATATGTACAGACTATTTGAACACCATTTGTGGAACTATTTGTGCTTAAAATTAACTTGAAGAGAATTTTCCTATTGGGGCATCATAGAAAGGATACACATACTAATCATATGCATGTACAGACTCTACTGGCTTCTGAATCCAATCTTAATCTCTCATTCACTGTCTGTTGATATAATTTGTCATTTAAGTATAGGAAAAAGACAAAAGATAACGTTTCGATATAAAATTTCAAATGACATCTCTAAAAAGACAACTTCAATAATGGAAATTGTTACAACTTGGATTTGGGCTTAACTAATCCCTACAAAATCGACTTGTAATGTGAAAATTGCTTCTCACTTATATACTTTATCTCGACATTATTTATAGTGAATGTGGGACTTTAACACGTCTGCTTTTGTCCATGACTACCTGTCACAACTAAGATGGGCTAAGGGTGACCATTATCAAGGTGACTTCCCAACAAAAATAAACAAATGAATAAAAAGATTCAAAATCTGATTCATCAAATATTCCAGACCAGAAACAAATGTATTTAGGATTGGTAAAAAAAAACCAACTGACCTACTAACCCACAAAATAATACACTACAAATTCAAGAATTTCAACACTATAGGTTTTCCTTGAGTTTTGAGGAAAAAAAGTTCTTTAGAAACAGTAAAGATTCATAGATTTATTTTATGGTATGACAAATCTATGAATCTTATTGATATTTTATGGGTCAAAATTTGTTTTAACACATTTTCGGTCTTATTATATGTTCAGAAAATGAGTGTATTAATTTGGTTGAGTGGAATAGAAGATTCATTTAAATGTCCAGCCATGTTAACTTTTGTTTTCAGTTGCATTGAATATGTGTAACATGTTCGGTCAAATAAAGGTGAGAATGTCATCTAAACAATAAAAACCAGTAACCAGTAGTACACTAGAGACTTAGATAACAAAATGGTAAGTCCTAATAGCATTAAGGGAATGAATGCAGACAGTTTTTGTAAATCCTAGTTTAAATGTAATGATTCAATATGCATTTTATTCATCCTCTAATTTTAATCATGACCAAAAGAATAGAGGAATGGGGAACAGGATGAATCAATAGCAGTGTTTTGGCAATCAATGGAAAGTAAACTTGAAAGGTATAATCATTAAAGAATGGCAGGATCTTTGTATCTCTTGAAGATAGCTTCAATATCTGCCATGACTTCTGCTGGTAAAGGTCTCTCAGTTGTTGTGAAAGCATCAATGTCTTCTTTTAGCTGGTCCACAGAGGTTGCACCAATTATTGAACTTGTCATGAATGGACGATCTCTTGCAAATCCAAGTGCAAGTTGAACAGGAGTTAGCCCATGCTTCTTGGCCAACTCAAGATACTTAATAGTAGCTTCCTGAAATATAGCCACACAAAAATAAGGAGATTCTCAAGTATTGTTGTCATCATATTTTAGAACATAATCTGAACTCCAAATACAAGAATTAGAATTATGGCATACCCGTGCCACCGATTTGTTATATCTTTCCATGTAACCAGGGAAGAGGTTAAGCCTTCCACTTTTTGCAGCTTCAGAATTTATATCTATATATTTTCCTGTGAGTGATCCACCTCCAAGTGGGGAATAGGCTAGTAAGCCAATATTGCAATTCTTTGGATGGCAAACTTCCACAAGATCAACTGAAAAAAGTTAAACCAACAAAGAATTTAAAGAATTTAAAGAAGCTTAGAAAGGGAAAAGTACAATTTATACCCTGCCAAGTGCCAACTTAGGGTCATATGCACTTTGATCCTTAAATCAAGTGACCAACTTTCGTTGCAAGTTTCTTAATGGGAAAGGTTTAATTTATCCCTTTAAACTTAGGTTCGTGTGCACTTAGGACTCAAGGTTAACAAATGTGGCCATTTTTTGTTAATTTTGATGGCAAATTGGATGAAATAACCAAAATGCACACTTCTAAAAAGTTTAAGGATCATGCTACTCAGTCTGTAAGCACCAAAGTGCACATGACTAAGGTAAATTGGAAATTTCTACTAGAAAAAAAATCCTTAAAAGCAAGAGTTATTGTATTACTTTGTATCTTTTGGAGTCTTTAGGTACAACAATGTATAAGGAGTTATGTGATTTATGATGAAAAATTGCATGGCTATTTAACAAAAATCATAAATTATCAGGGCAATAGGAGCAGCAGCTTTGCATCACAAACCAAGAAAATGTGAAAGTGATATGAATGAGAATTGGCCAATCTCAGAATCTCACCTTCAAAACGACATCTAACAAGCAAGCTGTAGCTGTTTTGAATACTGACAATCTTTGGAAGGCCTTCAACTTTGGCAGCATGAACAAACTCCATCACTCCATATGAAGTCTCATTTGAAACACCTATGTAGCGTACCTGATGCAAACAGAAATATCAAGAAACTGAATCCCATTCACATGCATAAGGGAATAAGCATGATATGGTGATCAGAATATTCAAATTTCACATTACCATTTGGCACAAATGTCATGAAAAGTAAACAAAAGAGACAGTAAATCCTAGCTTGATTGGACAGGAAGGTTATGGGTTTATGCTGACTACTCAGAGACATGCAATATTTTGTTTTTGTTTACAGACTTGTAATAGGAATATACGATACAAGACATTTGCCGCATATAACATATAAAAGTAGACTACAAAAGTGGTATAGTCATCTCATCCCTCTTGTCCAACCAAATTTTTTGAGAGATAAACAATCTACTATACCACTCCACTCCTCAACTATATTTTATCTATCAACTTACAAGCAAATATCAATAATTTCAGTTGGAATAAATACTTTTAGCAAATAAAAAAATGTGTTCAGTTTCTCTAAGCCAAAACCAACACAAATCATTAGAAATCCTTAGAAAACTAGGAAAGCTAAAGCATGAAGTAAATTGAGTGAAATCAGTCACCTTTCCCTCATTGATAAGTTCTTGGAAAGCTTGCAATTGCTCAACAAACGGCACACTGGGTCTCCATTTTGAATAATCATAGGAAAACTCGCCAAACAATGCAACATATCGATCTGGCCTATAATGAACATAACACCATATAGTTCAAAAACTTTAGCTTTATGTCTCAAAAGAGTGAAGAGACAATAGGAGAATATTTGCAACTTGTCTGCTAGCATCAGGTAAATATATAAATGCATAACACTCCTGTATGTATTAATAATCAAGGTTACATTCTAGGTCAAGTACAAGTGTGGTAAACCTAGTACATGTCTTTCTGGCCTGATATCGCTACTAACTTACAAAGATTCCTAAAACCATAAGAATTGTAATATTTTAACAATGCAAACTATACACAAGTTTCCCATGGATATTTACAAAGCCTCAAATTACATACACAACTAATACAGTAACAAAAAAATTCCGTAAGCTCACCAGTGAATTTGCAGCAAATCAATATAATCAGTGCCGAGGCGCTTAAGGCTTTTCTCTACACTTTCTTTGATATTTGCAGCATCAACCCGCAAAACATTTGCATTCTCACGCAAGTAACTCGACCTCTCAGAGTAACCACATACTTTTGTAGCCAAAATAATCTATCCACAAAGATGTTACACACATAGTTTCAAACTCTTAGCTCAACAAAGAGTTGATTCAGTAAAAACCATCCAAAACAGTTGAAAGCCAAATCTCAGGGTCAGCTGATCATCTTATATGGCAAAATGAGCCAAATTAAAATTTATTTTAATAAGCCTTTTTACTCAATGAGCGAGCCCTGGCACAACGATAAAGTTGTGCATTGGTAACTTGTTAGTCATGAGTTCAAATTCGGAAACAACCTCTTTGCATATGCGAGGGTAAGTCTGCGTACAATATCCCTCTTCCTTACCTGCGCATAGCGTGGAGCCTCCGGACAATGGGGTACGTAGGAAAGAAGTAATAATGTAATATTACTTTTAACCTTTAACAATCCCTATATCCAAGGCACATAGAAAAGTAAGCATAGACAGAGTTGTGAAAGCAACACCGAATACCTTGTCACGAGGTTGAGACTTGAGCCAGCTACCAATATAGAGATCAGTGCTTCCTTGTGTCTCTTTCTTCATTGGAATTGGGTACTGCAATCAAAAACCAACGGCGCATTATCAAATTGCAATGATAATGACTGGATCCTTGTGCAATCAAATAGTGAATCTTGCATAATATCAGAACATCAATCATATCATATTTGAATGGTCAAAATTATTTTAATCTTAACCATCATTTAATTTACATCATTGAGATTCACTCCTCTCATGCTCTTACATGGTACGCATATATATACATACATATATATATATATATATATTAGCATATCAAGTGAGAGATGAAAGCGTGAAAGAGGAACGAATCTCAACCAATTAAACCAGCAATTTCATCCTTAAACTATTATCCTCTCTCATAAATGGTCCCTAAAGTAAAAAAAAAAAAAAAATTACTCAAGTAGTCCTAGAAGTATTAGAAATCATGCTGAGTAGTCCCTCAAATATTAAAAACTCTTAAATCTGTTGGAAAGTCGCCTTAATTGTTGGCATCTCTAGCCTGCCTTTAGTTGTAACCACTTTGGGGATTGCCTCAATTGTAGTATCAAATTCAAGGATGATGATTAGTCCCACATCGACTAGAGATGTGGCTTAAATAGAGCTTAACGTTACAAGCCATTTTTGGGAGGTTGAGTCTGAGCTCAAATTGTAAGAAAATTGATCTCTAAAAACTTTACTAAAATGCATCAACTTAAGGACAAGTGATGTGTATTCATACTTCAGGGGATTACTTGAATAGTTTTATTATTTCAAGAGCTACTTAGGAAAATGGATGGTTAAAATTGAATTTGAAACAAATTAAAATAATCATGAGCATGGTGTATGATTGTATAGCCAAAAATTTACTCATCCTGCCTCAAGCTCTCAATAGATATATTAATATTATTATACACAAACACATGAAAACAATTATTAATTAAATAATTAAAAAAAGAATCCAAATATTTCAGCAAGATGTAAATACACATGGCGAATGAAGATAAAGATTGAAAGAACAACAGACTTACAGCCTCAGCAGTGTCGAGAGCGTTAATTCCACGGTCGAATGCATAATTAAGAATGTCGTGAGCTTCTTTCTCAGTGTTTTGCTCCCCAAAGGTCATCTGAAACCAACAACAACAACGTGGCACCAACCAATCAAAAAGAAAGAAAAGGAAGGAATAATTAAGAATGTGGTCGAACAAGAAAACAAAACTTACAGTACCAAGAGTGATTTCGCTGATGTTGAGGTCGGAGTCGCCGAGGGTTCTGTACTGCAAGGCAGTGTTGTTGTTGAGAGCACAGAACAGAGGCCTCACACTAGCATTGTTCTTCTTCCTAATAGTGTTTCTTGGAAGTGTGAAAGAGTGAATGAGAGGCAATGATGACGGTTTAAGAGGATGAGAAAGAGAAAGGTTGTCACATGCAGAAGAAGAAGTGAAGGAACACAGAGATGCCATGCTTCAGTTTCAGTTTCAGCTTATCCCTTTAGACAACCTCTCTTGATTTGAGGCACAGCTGTTTTCATTTATACTTTTGACTCTGTCGGGCAATACAATAAATTTATATAATATTATTTTATTTCTCTATCCTATTGTTTATTTGAGTTTAATTATTATTTTTTAATTAGATACTAAATATCTAATAATTTTGTCCACAATTGATTTTTGTCATAAACTAGTCGATAATCCGTGCATTCGCATGGGATGTACCGATTTGTTGTGTTTTGATCCGTTTCAAATTGAAAAATTATTTTTATAATAAATAAACATATAAATATTTTAGAAATGAAGAAAATGAATTTATAATAGGAATAAAAAATTATGTTTGTTGTGCGTAATACAAAGATATGACAATTATAAGTAAACACATGAATGAAAATTCTAATACTTATTTGTATGTATCTTTTATCTCCGATTGAGTCTGTTAGCATTCTTTTTACATGTGTAATAAAGAAAGATTATTTAATAACAATAGGTATATAGATGTAGTGTAATATAATTGTAGACACATGAGGATGAATTTGTAATGTAGTACTCCTTAACAATTTTGTTAATATCTTACAAAATTCTAGCCTAAAAATAGAATATTGTCAATGTAACTGATGGGTCACAACAATTTCAAAAAGATTAAAAATTTAAATAATTTGAGTGGAATATGACTAATATATGATTGATTGAGAACCTATTAGAATTTCAATTCATATAATCACTATAAGATAAAGATATAAGATTTATAGAAAAAATGAAAAAATTAGCTTGGAACAAAACTACTAATTTTCAATCTAAGTAAGAATTGTAATATGTAGCAAACAACTTTTAGTGATGAACTTAAATTAAAGAAAACAATTGAAAACTTTAAACAAAATTAATGTTATGCTAGTAAACTTTATCCAAATAATACCTTCATTTCCTTCCATTTGTCCTGCATCTTTTCTCCACTCTGAACCTTCATCTTCTACTTAATCATCGACTGGATCTGTTTGTGTCAATGCTCACTTTTATAGAGGTCTTGCATCAAATTTCACAATTAAACATTTCATTAATCCTTTACCCGTTCACCTAAATTTCTACAATAAACATCAGTTTTTATTTACTAACTTTTTTAAAACAAATATAATTGAACTATTGATTATAAATAGGAGTAATATTAACAAAAGATAAGCAACAACAACCAAAGATTGTATTTGAAAAATTCAAATTCCTACTCTATAAGATAAGACCAAACTGACGGAATCAACTGAAAAGTTGTCATATGAAAAGTCATCCTGAAAGTGTCATAAATTTAGAAGTAAAATGAGAAATAAGGAAACATATCCAAAAATGTCATTTTGACATTTGATCAAACACATAATTTGCAACCGATAAATCAGTCTAGAATAAAATCAAATAAATATTTAAAAAAATTCTTCAATTCTCATCTATTCTTATAAAGACCCGTTTAATATTTTTTTCCACAAAATACTTTAACCCATAGGCCATATCAAATAAACATTTTTAACAAATTTAGTCCATATTTACAATATTAAAGAAATTTTGATGAAGGAGAAAAATTAAAGAAAGTAATCAGGTCAAACCAAAATTAACCAAGAAAATAGAAACTAAGAAAATTGTTCACATTTGTTGCTACATATCACTATAAATCATGAAAAATTATGAAGAAGTTGTAGCCATAGTGGCTGGCAAAGGCATCTTCAGCAAGGGTTGCGATGTTAAATGGTTAACAGAGAAATAAAAAGATATTTCACTGGTTTATTTTTAGAAGAGAGAGAAAATAAATTAAATGAATGAAGAAGATAAGAGAAGAGAGAAAAATGGTGAGAAGATAGAGAACATCAAAGAAGAAGAATGTTTCAGAGTTGAGAAAAGAGAGAAGATGATAAAGAAGATATTTAAACACACTTAACTCTTAAAAAGGTAGTTAAGACAACATATCATCTAGATTGGAAAAATATTTAAAAAATTGCAAGATCTAGTATAGTTTATTAATGACAAAATGGATGTGGAACAAAAATAAGAGAAAGAAAGAGGTGAAGTTCAATAATAATTTTTTCTTCTTGTGATAATATACCTTTGTTGAAATGAGGCCAATGACGATTGATCCACTTAAGGTTTTATCTTTTGTCACGCTTGTGCTTATGCAAACTTACCAATAATTAGATTTAGTCAATTGAAGTGAGAACCAACAACATTGAGAAATATGAAGGGCCCAAAGGAGAAAATTGTGAAAATCATAACATAAAATGAAATGAGACAATTGTCAAGTAAATTAATAAAAGAAAGAAAGAAATGAAGTTCAATAATAATTTATTCTTCTTGTGATAATACACCTTTGTTGAAATCAGACCTTAAACAATAGATCCACTTAAGGCTCCATCTTTTATTACGCCTGTGCAAACATGTCAATAATTAGATTAAGTCAATCGAGATGAGAACCAACAATATTAAGAAATATGAAGGACCCAAAGTAGGAGATTATGAAAATCATAAACATAAAATGAAAGGAAATCACTGCTTGTTAAGTAAATAAGAGAGAAATAACTATATCTCCAGTGGTTTAGTATTTTTTCGAAAGGAAAAATTAAAATAATATTAAGATTTTGTATTTTTGTAACTGGCTAGTACGATTGACTTAGTGTTAAAGAGATAACGTGTGAGAGAGATGAAAGAAATATAGATTTTTTTTTATCAAAAACGGGGTGTAATTAGCAAATTCTAATTTGAAAATATTAGTGTGCACTTATAGAAAAGGGTGTGCAATTAGCAAGTTTTAATTTGGGAATACTTTAATGCACTTATTAAAAAGGGGTGTAATTAGTAAATTAATGTTCAATTACCATTTTACCCTCATTTTTTGCCAAGTGTCAGAAATATAAGATGTCTAATTTTATAATTTTGTTAGCAGTTAGTTTTTATGTATGTATAGTAGAATGCTTTATCATATCATCATGTCAACTTTGTGGACAGTTTTACAAACACGATTTCTATCTTCTGTGATCTATGGCGTGGAAAATAGGAGGGAACCCACATTGCAAATGCTATATTTTTTAAAAAAATCAAATTAAAGAACGTCAGTTATAATTTTAAAGATACTCACATGCAGTAAAATAATAGTTGAACACACATTTTTCAAATGACCATTAAAATAATAATTAAGTTGAAATAATAAAATATCTTTTATCAAAAAAGTGGTAACAAAGCTAAACAAAAGGAAAACAGTGTTCTATACGGTGGGAACTGAAAGAGGCAAAAGGGATCCCTAACTATGGCCATAGGTAACAAGTTATTAAGTATAAAATTATTGAAATATCATCTGAAATTCTATGGTTTGAAGCAACAACTCTGGACTATATGGGTAACCAAATGGATGGACTTGGACTACTGCTTCACACCATATGGTTAGCTGTATAGTCATTTTGTCAATTTATACTGTTACAACATTTGTTTGGTCGACTAATATTACTCGAACTCAATATGTTTGTGCCCCATAGGTCAATGAGAGGGTTGTGGGTTTAACTTCTCACACCTAGCAAATTTCCCATACACCCAGCCATGAACAGGGGAATTCCCAAAATGCCCACCTTAAAATAATACATAAATGGATTTCTTATACACCCAGCAGTCGTCCTTTCATTTCCGCCGCGCTCTTCCTCTTCTTCTTCTCCGTTCTCCTCCACTCGGCTGCGCCCTTCGTCTTCTCGGTCGTTCTCAGCTGCATTGACATTCCTCTCACCTCCGCTGCGTCGCCATTGTCGAATCCTCGTGAGTTCTGCAGTTTATTTTTTCATTTCTGCTATGGTTTATTTGGTGTTTTGATACGGATTCCCAATCCGGCAGAAGAAATGGACCAGCGTCGTAGTCGTAATCACATACGGATTAGCAAT
>PYAF01000227.1:593290-636164 GCA_007407185.1 Glycine tomentella | reverse complement strand
CACGGCCTCCACAAGCAGCTCAATAATGGAAGACGAGCACCACCCAACAAGCACGACCTGTAGAACCACCGGAAAAAAAAAATAGAATGAGAGAAAGAAGATTTGACTGGTGTATGTTTAAAATGAATGAGGGCATTATCGTCATTTACAAAAATTGTTGGGTGTATGGGAAAACTGAATGGTGTGAGAAGTTAATCCCGAGGGTTGTTCGGATTGATCTGTTATCATCAGCCCATAACAAATGTTCTGGAAGACCATTTCGGTTCAAAGCTGGTCAATTGTGATTGGATAAGTGTGCTTGTACATGACTAATTTTTGGATGAAATAGGCTTTTTTTAATTAATTTGGTGGCATGGTAGACCCTGACATGAACATATTAACCAAACTTTATTGCCTAGCCTTTGATGAAGGTACTGTTACTTAAAAGGGATTGATTTTATTTTGTTTTAAACTACGTATTTAGCACAAGAGGATAACACCGTTTGCCTCCTGTACAATCCAAAATAGTAGAATGTCACGTGGCCATCTCATAAATATCAATGTACACGTGGTCACCCTCCACGTCAGCATTGCCTCATTAATAGGTGCTTATTTAGTTTCCAGGTGCCAGTCCGGACACAATGTCCAATGACATAGAATTTGGAGTCCACCAAAGTTACATCAAGCTCACACGTGGAATTTTCAGATTTTGACAAGAACACCTCCATAAGTGTGGATTTATTTTTTGAGAATGATTGACTGTAACGCATTACTCATGTGTTATGGACAGAAGTGTTTAAATATGCTCGACGCAGCTTCACATAAATTCATATTGGATAATGGATATGGTTAGCCAATTTTGGACAATTTCCAATTCCTTTTATGTGTTCACTATGGTTGCATGAAGGTTTTGAATTGCAATAGACGAAAACAAACATGGCCGTTCAGGTAATTCTGAAAAAGAAAAAAAAAACGTACCAAAGGAAAGTTTATTTACATTAATAAATAAATTACAAATATCAACAAATAGTCCAAATTTTTTATAAATATAATTAATAAATTAATAAAATTACATGGATATATGGTGCAATTTTTTATATATATTATTTTACAAAAATAATTTATATCATTCATATAACGTTTCTAAATTTTAATAAAATAATTGCAAATAGATTTTAATAAAGATAATGCCCAATAGACAAATTAAAGTTTTTATTTATCATGACAAATTAAATTTATTACCAATTAAATACCTATTACTGTTAATAATTTGAACTTACTTTCTTTGTAAACAATAAGACCTATTACTACTAGTAAAAGAAATAGCACTAATTTGTTTGTCGGTGAAGAAAAATAGCTAATTAACAAAACAAAAAAAAATACCTTTGGCACTTCTTCAAACTTTTTATTTAAATTAAAAGACTTGTAATAATACTTCAACTGCAATCTTCTATTGTCAATGGTTTTAATGTCTGCCAATAATAGTTCTATATTTGAGCCAGAAATAGCCTGCATGCAACAAAAAAAGGGGACACTTTATTAATATTTTGCACATGATGCACTTCACCTGTAACTCTAATCTAATGTATGTGTAACTCAAAAGTTCAGTCATGTGTGTCATCATAATAACAGAAATATATGCTCCCCATCTTCTCTGATTTTCACACAAAAGAATCAAATTTGATCTCCACTGGTAGACTCACATGCCTGTCTCTTATGGCCAACAAGTCCTCATTATCATCATGCAAGTAAGCTTTCAAGAATGCAACAATGACTCCTCCAACAAACCTTCTCATAGGTTTCCTTGACTCTCCATTTTTGCATAGACAATAGGTAGCTTTCCCCCTAATTCCCTTGGTGTCATCATCTAGCATGTCACAGTGGCCATAATCCTTGGCCACAAAATACCAAGCAGGTTTCTTACACTCCTTGAAGAAGTTTTCATGGTTGACACCCTTAGGAGCACAAGGGGGAAACAAAGGATTACTTTTCACTTCACCTAAACCTGAACCTATGACCATCACTGCCATATCAAAATCAAATGAGTTAGGAACATAGGTGAGAACTGGTGGGGGGGTTTGCTTGCCTTTGTCCATTCCATCAACTGGATCCACTCCTATTAAGGCTGAAAACTTGAGATTAGTTGTGATGCTTAGTTTTCTTAGAGCAAGAGCAAACGCTGTTTTGCCTCCACGACTATGCCCGGCAAGTGCTAACTTGCTCAAATTTGGTCTTACATTTGGTGGAAGAAACTTGCAGATTCCTTCAGAGAGCCAGTTTGTTATTGCAGCTACAGAATGAATCTCATCGCTTGTATCAGGTCCAGCCACTGTGTACAACTGTCAAGTGCAACAAGATTTAATTTGACCTTGCATTTCACCTCAAGGGAGATACAAGTAATTATGTAGCAACAGTCATATAAATAGCATGCCATACCGAAGCTCAATGTTTGTTGATACAATAAATTTGATATTAGATTGTTAAACTTTTGTAATTGGAATTTGATTTTGTTTTATAGTATAGGGCCAGACTTGCAAATCTGTAATATGGGTTAACAATTAACCAAGTGAATCTGAATCCTCCATTTCACTCAATTAGGAGAGTATTCCCTTTAGAAGAGTCTTGAAACAATGTAACCGTTATTAGGTACACATTTTGCATGTAATTCCGAATCCGGCTGGAGACATGTCCATTAAAGGTATTCACTTGTTTAGATTGTGTGCTTTCTGCATTTAGTTTTTTTTTGAACAAGAACTCACATGAAGACAACATTTTAAGGTGTTTCAGATTCAAAATAAACAAGTATGTGCCTTTGACGTATGTCCTCTAGATTTGAATTTCCAAATAATGCATACACGGAAAGGATCAAAGGCTTCTTTCCAATTTATTGTTTCAGGTAATGGAATTTGAGTAATTTACATGAGGTATATAGTTCAAATCTTATTGTCATCATTATACACTAAAAAAACAGTAATGGGAATAAAATATTAGAATTGTGAGAGGACTCATCATTTCCGTGTATGCATTAAATGGAATTCTGAACAAGGAACCATGTTAGTCAAAGGTATGCACTCACTTACTGTGCATATTTAAGGTGTTCAACATTTTGGTATTGAACAAAAACACAATTACATTGTGCAAATATATAAAATCTATTAGATAACAGTGAATGCCAATTTTACTAGGCCAATTTCAAGTGCTGTGAGTTGAACTTAAAAATATAAGGGAAGCAATTGACGAAGAACAAAGAGAAGGAACAAGAAAACAAGGGCTTGTCTGTCGGTGAAGAAGGCTAAAATTCTGTGTCAACAGAGAACTAATAATTGCCTAAAATACTTAACTTGAGACCATGTAGATTTAGGCAAATATTTTTTATTTTCTCTTATTAGAACTTTGTTTATGCCTTTTTTTATGTAAATTATTAATTTGTAGTTTTTCTCTGTTACTTGTTGTTTTGCTAGATTTTGCATGCTTATTGATGGACCATTTTGTAGGATTTTGAATTGGATTGAATTGCATTTTTGGAGCAAAGTTTAATGGAAGCTTGAAGTGAAACTTTCAACTCACATGTGCTTTAGTTGGGATTGGAGGGCCCAAATCGAAGTTTCTTTTTGGAGAAGATGAAAAAAAGCTACAGAGAAAAATTAGGTTCAGTAAAATAGCTTTTGGTTTAAGCTAAATTTGGACAGAGTACACAACTCAATATCTGTTTAAGTCCAAAATTTTTTGCTTGAGTAGACACTCACTTAAGTGCAGATTTATTGGGTCTGTATAAATAGATTCTCTAGTTCATTTTAGGGCACACTTCCTCATTTTGTAAAAACACCTCTTATACTAAAGTTCTCCTTCTCCAACTCTTTTATTCTATTATTCTTCCATCTTTCTTGCTTTTAGATGTTATTCATGGAGATATGTAGCTAAATCCTTCATTGTTGGGTTTAGATTATATCTAAACCTTATGCTCTCATGTATTTCTTTTGAAATAGTGTTATATATTCATCATGTTCTTCATTGTTAGCTTTTTACTTCTATGCTTCATACTTGTTATGGATTGGCCACTCATAATTTGATTCTTGGATGAGATTGTCATGTTCTTTATCTTGAATTGTGATAAAATGTCCATTAAATCTCATAGCTAGGAATAGGATGAGGGGTACTGGTTATCTTTGTGCCATTTAACAGAGAAATTTAGGTATTTTCAACTAAGGAATTATGGATTAGAATATCGTTTTTGAATTGTGACCAATATTACCATTGGATTACAAATTGAATATCATGTTTTCACATATAGAGAGTTTGGTTCGGAGAAATCTAACCCTGCCAACCTTTGTCATCTAAAATTCATATTGTTTTATTATGTGTTTATCGGAAATTTCAAAAATATCATAATTTGTAGTTTTGTTTTGCTTTATCTTTATTGTTGAATGCTATATTCAACTCATCCTTGTTTATTTGTTAGTTCAGATAGTAAAAACTTGTGATATTTGTTAAATATTGCCCGCAAGTCTTCGTGAAAACGATAACTCTTATTTATCGAATATTTTTTTACAACTTGATACACTTGTCAACGGCTCAACAAGGACTAAGCTAACTAATATATGTGTCATTACTATTATGTTTAATTGTAATATATTTGGATCATTATCACCTGTGATTAATATTGCAAAAACAATATATGACAAAATACGGTAAGTCCTCTCATGCTTATGCCACTTAAATTTTATTGGTCTTGGGATTTTAGTTTTGACGATGATTGGTATGCTTTTGAGCATGTGAAAAATTGTGTTCAAATTAGTCTATACATAAGGGTTAGTTGCACCAAAAAGGGTTAGCCACATATATTTAATCTCTATGAGGAAAGTTGTGTTAAAGTATGAAAGGATCAGGGGAAAGAAACCAATTTATTTGCAAAGACCAAGATCTCAACATTCAATCTTTCTCAGCATCACAATCAGGCCTACTTTCCAACGATTTCCCATAATTATGTATTCAAAGTTCCAGAGCTATAGTGCTGTTATGATGCTTTGCATATGCATCCTTGTTTCTAAAAGAAAAAGAAACTTTACATTATACTCACGCGGTAAACAAATAATTGATGATGGTACTGATAGAAGGGATTAATCTCTCTTAGGCCTGCGTTTTGCTCCTCATTAATTGAAGTAATGACATGATAAACCAACCTACTCACTATCATCATGTTTTTCTAAGAAGTGACAATCCAAAATCTTTTGTCCAGTAGGGAATTTAAATGATAAGTTATCACAGGAGACCAAGACAGGGAGGAACTTATTGAAATGCATACACTCAATTCGATAAACCCCCCATTCTGTCTTTGAAAGTTGAAAGTGTAAGAGTCTAACTTTACAAAATCACTTCATTAGTCACTAACTTTACAAAACATTATTCACTTCAATCCTTTTAGTGTAAAATGACAGTAGAAAAATACAGTAAAACATTATTCACTTCCTTGCTAATCTGTATTTGGCCCATTTCTAATGCTTTTGACAATTAACAAAAGAAAAACACTAATCAATAAATGGCCAAGGGGAAAGAAAAGAAAAAGTAATTAAAACAACTTATTGAAATAACACTAATCTGCTTGCGAAAGTGATTTTCTTAGAATTGCTACATGCAAAGCCAAACAGCTATTACATTAATTAAGGTGTAAAATGGGCACTGACCTGAGGGGCAATGACAATGAAGCCATGAGAAGCAATTTGCTGTATTAGCTGAGAGTAAAAAGAGCTGTAAAGAAGATAGCCATGCAGGAACAGCAGAAGAGGGAATTCTCCACCTTCAAGAGGAGTGGCAATCAAGAGAGACTTTGGTGGTGGTGGAACTGAACATAGAATTTAAACAGAAAAAAAAGGTTACAAGGTGAACTGAGCTTTGTGTAACCAAAATATGTGCAAAAACTTAATTCAAAAAATGAGTTAGGGGAAACCAAAAGTGTACAATTGTTGTGTGTGTATGATTCTGATTCTGATTCAGATTCAACCCTTAGCAACTCGGTGGTGTACTTGCCAGTGTCAAAGATATCATTAGTAGATGAATAAGAAGAACACATAACTGAAAGTTGAGGTTCTGCTAAGTTTTGCTTTGTGGCCTGCAAGCCTTACTTTATGCTGATGAATTAGATGACAAACTTGTGGCTTTTATATAGCCTTGTCACCCTTAATTAGTTTTTGGATATTTTGGTTTGGTTCAAGATCTTATGGATATCTTTCTAAAAAAAAAAAAGATCTTATGGATATAAAGTATATATTTTTGGTTGACTTTTAGGGGAGCATAGGCCCAAACAGATGTTTGAAGCTAAAGATGCGTATCCCCCTTCTCTCACCTTAACTCAAAAAATATATTTACGTTTTTATATTTTACTTAATATTTTATAAATCCACTTTTTAGAGAATAATATATGTGAAAATTTTTAAAGTATATATATATATATATATATATATATATATTGGTTACTTCATAATATTCTTTTTTTACAAACTTTATATGATGTTTCATAAACAATAATAATTAAAAAATTAAATATTTAATTAAATTTAAAAGGATTCATAATAATTTATTTTTTTAATATCTTGCTTGTTTTCTATAATTGAGAGTCCTTAAAAAAACCTTTTTAAATAAAAAAAACCACTAAAATTTACAATAAATAGATTGTTATTGCAAACTCTAAATTCCTGCCCCATGAATAAATAGACTGAAAATATATATTTTAAGATGTTAATATAAATATATTTTGTCATTCTCACACTTAACAGAAAATTGAAAATATTCAATTTGCTTGAAATGAAATCTACTCATCAGCAAAATTGATTTTAGTTTGAATACTAACTAGGGATGGAAATAGGCCAAGCCGCCTATAGAGGTCTTTGGCCTAGCCTAGCTTGTTTATTATAAAGGCCAGACTTAAGTTTTTTAAAAAGCATATTTAAATAGGCCGGTCTCAAGCTTTACAAAAAGTCTGTTAGGCCTGTCAGACTAGCTTATATATATATATATATATATATATATATATATATATATATAGATATTAAAATTAAAAAGATATAAATCAATCTTTTTAAAAAAGAGATAAAATAAGATAAGATAAAATCTAAATAGCTTATCTTACTTAAAAGATAAAATATAAAATAGGAAATTTGAAATCTTTGTAGTAGGTTTGTAAAAAAGCATATATATATATATATATATATATATATTAAAACTAAAAAAATATAAATCAATCTGTTTTTTTCAAAAAATAATTAAAATAAGATAAGATACTTAATTTACTTGAAAGATAAAAAATAAAAAAGAAAATTTGTAGGTTTGTAAATTGTATAAAAGCAAAAGGAGTTACGTTTATTTATTTACCATAAGTCCATAACTTCCAAAAGCATAAGGCTGGTTGGCTGGTGGCTGGTGGCTGCGTTGCGTGACCTTCATCCACTTTTGTTGTTGCACGGCTATTCCCATACAAAAGGTAATTTTAATTGTTTTGTTGACGTTCTCTTAAAAAAAATCTGATTGTGAGTTTGTGACGTTTGCTATTCTTGCTTCTTTTTTTTTTTTTTGCTGAAAAGAATATCATTGTTAAACAGAAATCCTTCTTCACCGATACCGTTGTTGTTCACGTCAAACAACATCAAGCATAATTTTTATCATTTTTCTATAGTCAATTTAATTTTTGTTGTGGTTGTTTAAAAAAAATAATGTACCTTAGGTTTATTTTTTTAGTTTTAATCGTAAAGTATAATTTTTTTTGCGATTAAGAATGATTAATTTTTTGTGTTCTATTGACTGAGAACATGTTCAATATTTGTTGTTAAAGTTTGAATGTATTGTTATTTTTTTGTGTATAAAGCATAATTTTTTGTGTTCTATTAAAAATTAATTTACTTTGTATTATGATTCATCATATCAATCATGTTTAATCATGTCTAATTAATTTTAATTTTTTTCACGCACAAATTAAAAGGGAAGTATGTCAATATGTGTATTTCTTTATATTAAATTAAAAAAAGTATTATACGAATTCTCGAAGTTTTACTAATATATAATATTTATTGTAAAATAGATTTCTTAATAGACTCGTAGGCCAAGTCAGACTTTTAAATAGGTTAGGTCAAGCCTAAAAAAAAAGCCTATAACTAGTAAATAGGCTAGGCCAGACTTGATGTTTTTAAATAAGATCAAGACCAGGCCTAACCAAGCCTGACCTATTTCCATCCCTAATACTAGCCAAACAATTGGCAATTCAGCGCACCATGATTCTTTATCCTACAATCGAGATATTATGCAATCCAAACAGGAAACAAAAAAAAGTAGTGTGGTAAATCCCTTTTAAAATGTAAATATAAATATAATTTCAGTCCCATTAAAAAAAAATCCGGAAATCCTCCATTTGGCTTCTCGATTTATGGTCATGATTTGCAACGAAGCAAACGAGTATTTTTATTCCCTGGCTTGATTTACATACTAGGCAACTATAACTTTATGAAAGCCGTTTGCAAAAAAACTATATAAAAGACCTTTTAAATTTTTAATATTTACCACATCTTAAGTAAAGTTACTAATTATTTACATGTTACGTCGCTCTCAGCTATATTTGCCGAGGCATATGAATATGATATTATATATTTGTCCTGCACTTTACTTTAAACAAACAAAATACGCAAAGTGAAAGAATATAATCCAAAACAATGATGGCTCTAGCTCATAAACCTTAAACTATTTCTTGGGATCCAATCAGAGAAAGCCTAAATCAACATGTATAAACAAAAGCACATAGATCATCCTTTGTCTTTATCTTCAATACTACACTTCACTCACTCTTTTTTCTTCTCTTTTGACTGGCCCGGTCCAACATACATACTCTTTTTCTTTCCAAATCAGCAAAAGAAAGAACAACACCAAGGTTCACATGATTTTTCAACTCACTTTGGTTCAAATGACTTTACTTTCCCATTCAAAAAAATACATAAAAATATCCATGTGTCCCCCAAGATTAAAAAGAGAGTAAGAAAAGAAAAGAAACCCCCCATATGGCATAACTAGAAGAACTTCAATTTAATTTACCCTTTTTTACATTTGGATTAAAACCCCACCCACCCCACCATGTATCAAAAGATCTACTACCATGTTCATTAATTAATTATATCATATCATACTTAATTACTACCATCTCCTCAATAATTTTTCATTATATTCTGTTTCTGTTGTTCCTCTCTGCAGCAATAGATACAAGCCTTGACACACCTTGAGTCCACACATCATACTCTCTTTGATTTCTGCACTCAAATTCCACAACACCACGCATCACTGTTTTCAAACCAAAGTAGCGACGGTTCTCACCACCTTCAAGCAAGTGGCGTCCAGGCCAAGCAGGCATATCTTTGATCACTCCAAGCACCACATCTGTGCCAAAAAAAAAATTCAAAAAAAGGGGGTTTTGAATTAAACTTAAAGAAGAGCCCTTTTGATTCTTTTTGCAACTTTAAAAATTAAAGACCATGACTTTCACAAATCCCCAAATGGAACAAGACCCACCTCCAAATCAGTTAAAATTATTTGGGAAAAAAATAAAAAAATAAAAAGTAAAATTAAATCAACATCTCACTCACTCTTTTTCTTTTTTGTGATGGTCCCAGCAACGTGCCTGCTCTTCATCTTCACCATAACCTGAGCACAAAAAGAGACTCCAAAGGGTTATATTACTTTACAATTTGCAGATTTCTTGGAAAACTAAAACAACTTGATCTGATCCCTTTGACATCACATCATACATACTAAGCGCCCTCACTTTATAACTTTTTCCATAGCCAGGTTCATACTCATGAATATCAAAACTCTTAACTGATGACCAAATAATTATCTACACTCTAGTCTAGAACCAAAAGTACATTAACATTATACTACTACATAATTTGGAACAAAGAAAAGGAAAAAGTCACCTGATTCATCCTGTTTATGTAAACGGATACAATTTTCCAATGCAGTTCACCTGCAAGTGCAAATAATTCTCAAATCAAATCATTTCCTAATCATCATATACACAACAATTGGAAGAAACACACAAAAAAATCAAAACAAAACAAACAAAACAGAGTCTCCTATAGTAATGTCTTTTACTCCACAGACACAAAACACAAACCATGCCAAATTAGTTAGCAGAGAACAAAAGTAAGGGAAACAAATTGTAACAAATATTCTGATTCAGACACACTAAAAAAACAGAACAAAAATGTAAATTTCAGGAAGTATACCAGTGCGTGTGCGCTTGAGAAGTTCACAACCTCTGGCTAGCAATTCTCTGCTACAAATCCCCAAGAAATTTTCTTCTGGAACAATTTCACCACTGAAGCTACTATTAGAACTACCATTGCTACCATTACCATTTCCGCCGCCACCCAAATTCTTCTCCACAGGAATCACAGCTGCTATGTTCCAAACCTCCTTAAGGACTCTTGCTTTCAACGTGGCAGCCCCACGTAAAGCTGCAAATTCAAGCCACAAACAACATACTCAACAAAAGCATTGAAAACCCACAAAAAGAATCCCATGTAGAGACAAACAGATGCATTTACAAACAAGAACTAAAGTTACCTGAAAATATTGCATGTACATCAGAATAATAGGATAATAAAAAGTGGTCCTATTTTAGGATATATTACCAAAATGCTAGTATAAAACAAGGAATAAAAAGAATCCTTGGGAGAAAATTAGTGGACTTTAATTTTGATACACTAGTAATCTAAAGATTTTGAATTTGGTTCTCCTAAATTTAAGTGGGAATGAAGTAAATAAGTAATTTAAGTGATTAATGAAAAAATATCAATTTTTCGATGCATTCGTAATTTAAGTGATTTTATCAAGATTCCTTATTAAAATAAATTGTTTAATCCAATATATTATAACTAATTAAAAATTACCTAAAGAATATATTTTTTAAATAATTATTACAAAATCAATAATCTCCTACACGTAAATAGACCTTTAATTTATGTACATTCTAGTTAAATTCAAATAATATCAAATTTTTCATGTTCAACTAATCAAAGTAAATGCCATTTGTTTCAGTGTCATGCACATACCTGTGGCCGCAGCTGCCGTCAACGTCGTGATGTCGCCGGCGGACCTCACATTCACGGCGGAGCTGACCACCGAGGCCAGGTGGTCGCGCTCGGCTCCCATGGCTTCGGCAGCCTCCACACACTGGGCCGCCACCAGCGTCGCCGCTGACGCCACCGCCATGTCGGTCTTCGCCATCTGCTCGTCCTTCCTGGAGCCCGACGAGGCAGCCGTGGCGGCGGCGATGGCGGCCATCGCGGCGGCGACCCCTGCAACTGAAACCGCCGCGTGGAGCTGAGCATTGTGGGCCCTAGTTTCCTCCTTCTTCTTCTCCTTTCTGTCCTTCAGCCACCTCCCCACCGTCTTGCCACCACCGGCGGCCGCCGCCGCTCCACCGGCACCCCAGTATTGACCATTCAAGCCGGTGATCATGTTGGCAGTGTTGTGGTTGTTGTTGGAACGGTTATACTGCAGAGAAAATTGCATGAGGTGGGCCATTCTTAGCAACAACATAAATAAGTAACCAACAATTTGTATTGCAACATAAACTTTGTGTGTTCCTCAAGGGATATCAATCTTGTCGTGTAAGTGAAAATTCTGTGTCTATTTACAAATCACTAAAAACATTATTAAAATTGGTAAATTTTAGTACTAAATTAAAGATAGAAGCAATTTTTTTAGATGACAAGATCGTTTAACGTATGGCTCTGCGGTTCTGAAAGACAGAACAACTAAGTAACAACCTTGGTGTGGCAGTGCAAAAAAACTGTACTAGTACGTATCTTTAATTTATAGTTTGGCATATGCCTATGGTTATGTTCAACCCCTTTTCCCAATTTTCCTCATATGGGGGTCCATGAGCTATTAATGCAGCCCAAGAGGGAACCTTTTTTTAAAGCATATTCAGGAATCAGAAGAATTGTTTTGGTTGGTGTTGTTACTTGTTAACAAATTTGACTAATTGGGGGGACCAGAAATAACAGGTTGTGGATTACCTTGTACAGAAATTGTAATGGAAACAAACAAGTGCAGTTTTTGTTACTCTGAACTGAACAGAAATAATTGAAGTACCAGACATGAGGGCCTGAAAAGAAAATATGGTATTTTTGCAGGGCAAATTTCACACTCTTTTCATGTAATTTAGTGATTTTTTTAACGGGTAGTAGCAAAAAAAAACAAAAAAAAACAAGAAACAAGTATTTGTTTGTATTGAAAGCTAAACTGAAAAGAGAAAAAAGCCGGGGGTGTCTCTCTCCCTCTCCCTCTTAGGGTGTCATCCAAGTTTTTTTATTTTGTTTTGTTGGTAACAGAGAAAGCTGAAACTGAAATGGTTGGTTTGGTTTGGTTGTTTCCAAGTCTGCAGTGATACCAGTGTTCGTGCTGTGTACCCAACCAAAAAGTTTAACTCTATTAAAATAAAATAAAAAACCCAACAACATGGTTATCGGTTTATAGAGAGATGACATAGTAAGTACCTTGAAATCGTCAATTTCAGAAGGAGAAACCGGAGGGCTATCTGTTAGGGAGCCATTAAGAGGGCCACTGCTGTGAGAGAGTCTTCCTGAGGTGCGTGGTGATACCTCCTGCTGACCAAACTCAAAAGTAAAACCACCCATCGTTTCAGTTTGTGACCATACCATAACACACACAAAAACAAAAAAATAAAGGCTTCTTGATTCTGATGCAAATTAAGCTGAAATAATTTTTAAGCTAAAATGGACTTATATAAATGAGGAAAGTTTTCTATTTTTTCTTTCAACTTATTAAATCAGAAACTAATAGAAGAGTTTATAAGTTCATGAATCTAATTATAAGAAAAAATAAAACTAGTTTTTTTAGAGAAAAATAAAACAGTTAAAAAATAATTTATAGGTAATTTTTAAAATATTTGTCATTAAATTTTTGTGATTCTAAAATTAGTGAAGAAAAATTTATCTCTCTTTGTCACTAAATTTGGCCAAGTAAAATTAATAACAAAAAATTCTATAATTAACATTTTTAAAAATTCATGTAATTCCAAAATTAGTGAGAAAAGAACAATTTTCGTCACTAAATTTGATCAACATTTTTTTTTTGTATATAAAAGAAACTCAATTTTTTTAACAAGTACTTACAGAAAAAAGTAACTAAACAAAATACAGAACATCTTTTATTTTCAGTTGAAAATGTTACGGACACGTTTTAATGCAAATTTAATGAACAAAAGTAAAATAAAAATAAAAATAATGATGTTAAAAATTACTTTTATCTCAAATTTATTATTGAGGTGGATTTCTAAACATGGTCTAAGCGAGTGGTAGTAATTAAGAAAGAAAGCATGAAGTGAATGGAACAGAAGAACAAGAGAAGGTAAGTGAACATACGGAGTGGCACATGATGCGGTCCATGATCATCTGAGAGGTTTCAGAAGAAGCGAAGGAGAAAGGGTTGGCAGAAACAGTTGCAGCAGACTCTTCCACTTCACCAGCTATGTCTTCGAGTATTATAGACGCATTAGAATTATTATTATTGTTGTTATAACAAACGATGCTAACGTTCTTGTTGTTGGAAGAAGGTGGAAGTTGTTGCTGAGATGCGAGGGCCTTGGAGACTTCGAGGGCAGAGGCGCTCCACGACCGGGAAAGGAACTCCATGGGGTCGCGAGGCGTCTCCGACGACGGCGGCGGCGGTCGTGCGTGAAACGGGTCGGGTCTCCATGCGGGTCGTTCCTTTTCCATTTTTCGGGTTCGGATTGTTTAGAAGAACTGAAGAGAGATGAAGAGGTTTTATGTTCAATGTTTTCCGAGAGGTTTTGATTTTATAGAGGCGAGATGAACGTCTGAGAGAGTGGGAACAAGGAGTTCTATTAAAAGAACATCGAGAGATTTTAACACCGTTGATCTTGGTGAGGATTTGATCCACGGTTCTTGTTGGTTGCTCGATGCCATTCCTCCCTAGCAAATACTATACCCTACCTCATTTTCATAATTACAAATTTGGACCTTTTCCATGCTATGTTTACAAATAGTACATACATTTAGTAATTTATTTATTTTCCCCTCACAAGAATGCTTATAATATAAGAAAGAAGAAAAAAATAGTTAAAAATATTATATATATATATATATATATTTCCATTATTGACTAATCAGATTTTTTTTAAGGTAAATAATCAAATTTGTTTTTGAATATACAAAATATATAACAAATTAATTATGTAATTAAATTTATGAGATCATTTTATTATTAAATTATAATTTTTAAAAAATAATTTAACAATAAATTATATTTTTAAAAAATATTTGATCATTAATTTTTTTATGCTATCATTGATCATATTAATGTTTTGTGAAATAGTGTCTTTATTTGAATCTTTTACATCCAATCCCAAACGAAAAAACATAAGAATTGGGCTTTATCAACTAAATGACCACAATAGTAAATAGAAGAAAAAAAAATTGGGTTCAAGAATAAATATATTTTAAACCCCGGTCTTGAGTATGCATTTTTAAAAGAAGAAAAAAACTGAATATGAATTATTTTACCTCTCGTCACCAGTAATTATAAGTATGTAGCATGGGCATTATTTCAAAGGGGCTTTGGAGTACGTTAAATGCTGCCTCTATGCTTTCCTCATTGTGGTTTGTATCTTTTAACATAATAAAGGTAAATAAAACTAAACGATATAGAGAAAGGGGAAATTTGATAAAGGCAAAAGAAAAAAAAAAAAAGGAGGGAAAAACATGTTAAATAAGTAGAGTAATTGAATTCATTATTGATTTAGTATTCTATTTGTATAATTATATAATAATCAATAATGCCAATACAACATAATAATATTTAGTATTTTTCTCGCAATTGTGAATACTTACATAGCTGATTGGTATAAAAAAAATGGATCCTTTTTCTCTCCTTCCAAGTTCTGAAAAGGAAAAAACATTATAGATGGATGAGTCGATCTACTTTATGCTCGAGTTAATAAAATCAAACAATTCAGGACAAGGCTAAAGCAGCGTCTTTGGTTCGAACCCTTTTTTGAGATAAAGTGAGAAAATGTTCTCTTCTAGTTTGTTTGTATTTGATTTTCTTATTTACTTAAATCAAATAAAGAAAACAAATCACCACACCTCTTTAGGATGTTTGGCCCGGAAGATAATTGCCCAATATATTTAATAAGTCATAATAAAATTTATTTGAATACTTAAAAAAATTTAATAAACATTTTTTTATAATATATATAATTGATAAAAAAAAGTTTAATATATTTTGTAAAAAAAAGTTTAATATAAATTTCAGTCTTTTTAATTTGGTTTCATTCTCTTTATTTCTTTCTTCGGACCCTCTTTTTCTATTTGAAAATAAAAAGGAAAAGAAAAGAAAAAGTAAGAGAGGTAAAAATTGTGATGAGGGCTAAGTAAAGAGAGATATTTGTCTTTTGCAATGAGAAAGTATGCGAAGAGTGAAGTGTGAAGCGGTGGGTCCCACCCTGGATGCACAGAAAAAATCGTACAACATTATTCGGTTGAGATCGCGAGAGGCAATGCTGCTTCACTCACCCAGACTTGTAGTGGAACTCTGCTTCCCTGCTTCTGTTATTGATGTAGCAATGTACATACCAACTCAGACAAAAACAAAAATAGTGGCCACACTTGCCCCAGTGAAATAAGGTATGTAAGAAAATAACTCTAACAATTTTTTTTTTATTCTCAAGTTTTTTTAACTGTATTTTGATGATTAATATTATTCTATAAAATAAATTAATTTATTAATTAAACTATATTCTATCCATATTAATATCATATAAGATAATATTAATATGTGATTTGGGTAGAAGAATTAGTTTGAAACCTCATAGAATCTTATTAGAAATATTTTAGATTTAATTGTTAACTATTGTTATATAATTGTTCCTAAATTAGTTTCATGAGGAATAATCAATAGAAGTGAGAGAATATGATAATATCAATCCTAATAATTTTTGTATGAAATATGAGACTTAATTGAAAAATTAAAAGTGTTTTCAGGACCAAAATGATATTGTATGATTAAATTTTAAGGACCAAAATATCTTTAAATAGTTAAATTTAGAGACTAAAATGACAATATTGTCGCACTTTTTCTACATTTAAATTTCTTAACTTTTAAAGATCAATATGTCAAGCACATCACACTTTCATATAATAAGTTCAGTATTTATCCTAAAATTAATTTCACACAACTTCAAACACATTTCTTTCGAAGTAAAATTTGTAATTCTTTTTAGTTAGGCTAAAATGGATAAATTAAACCACTCTTCAAAATAGTAATTGAATATACTATCAAGCAGATGTTGATTAATTAATTATAAAACCTTAAAAAATTTAGTACTTAGAAAGTTAGAAAAATAAAATAAAATTTGAGAAATTACTATGATTTAAATATAAAATTTATCTATAAAGGGTCAAAATTTCTCTACACAACCCTGGTAACAAACAAGTGAATCATATCCGGAAACAAAATACCACACATATATGTAAATATAATCCTTTGACAGGGTCTTCATCACTGATCTCTGACTATATATGACTGATCTCAGTTTGGTGCAAGACATACAGTTTACTAAACATGATCACTCCTCTGCACGAGGAATATGACTTTATTAAAAATGTATGAAGTTACGTAGGACATATCAATATTATAGCATTTACTACCACCTTAATGAAATCCTTCATTATATATCTATCTTGGTCACGAGTTCCTAGCAAGGAAAGAGGGGACAAGGATGTTACAGTTCTATGAAGAAGAAGTGTCTGATGACATATTAGGTTTGTATGCATGAGAGAGTTCTGATTAGAAACATCGATCAATAAAAGTATAAAACTGTTCATCCAGCTAGCTTGTCCATTAATGAAATATTCCTCTCTCTGGGTTGATACCTAGATAGACAGATGAATATTATTGTCTTCATGATCATGCCATGCATGCAAAGTGAACCTTTCTTTTTCATTCTTAATTTATTACAACGAATATTGAAAAGGAAAAGATATATAGATATACAGTTATAATAATGCTGAACATTTTTGCTTGCATTGCCTTTAATGTCCACCTGCCACACGAGTGGAAACAGAAAATTGGAATAGTGTTGATTTTGATGCATGCTTCTTTTTTTGCATTTTCATCAATACGTACGTGTAAAGTACACCTCATTTGATGAATTTTGTTTGCATTAATAACTACATGCAAGTACCAAACTCATTAAATTATATGATATACACATTATTAAAATGTATGTTTTCACCTTTAAATAGAATTGTATCTCACGTTATTAGAGAGTTAGAGTTACACTCTTTACATCAATGTTTTGAAAAGGGGACTAGATTGATCATTGATGGTCTAACTAGAAAATTGGTAAACTGTTTTATTGTCTGATCTAAATAAATCTTACAATTGATCTTGAGAAAAAAATACTTAAAATAAAATAAAAGGGTAAAAATAAATTGGCTAAAAATTGATATTTACAATCAGCAAATAAAAAATGTTTAATACAACATTAATTATTTTGATTTTTGTTAAAAAAATAAAATAAAATAAATCAAAGATATTTATTTTTTATTTTACCGTTACTAATATACATCCTTTATTTGCCAAAAAAAAAATACTTTAGATGTAAACTTGTTATTATTCATTTGATATTAATTGATTTTATCAATGATAAATTTTCATTAAGGAACCTAACCTGAATCCAAGATAATGCTTAAGGTATTTGAGCTCAGCTTTACTTGGACTACCTAATGTTGGTTGAAGGGTAACTATTATATTTAGCATAAAAAATAAAATTAAAAACTAAAAAAACAATTTTTCAGTTTAATGAAAAATTAATTTAATTTATTGAATTATAAGTATTTAATAAAAATACATTTAAAGTAGAAATAAACGTAACATAACTTAAACACATAGGTTTATATGGTTTTTATTTTATAGAAAAAATATTTTATGTAATTGTTAAGAGTTTTATTAAATACAAATTGAATATTAAAGGAGGGAGGTCATGAAGAATTTTAGTAGAATATTGAGGATAAAAAGAAAAAAAAAATTATAAGCACAAATAGTCAAATACTACATCAAGTATATATATCGGGAAAAAATCCTACTATAAATTAGTGAGATATAAAATTAATTTTTAAACACCTTTATATTAATCAGATAAAATTAATTATGTTAATTAAATAATAAATTATTAGTTGATTGAAATGACTTTTAGGAATGTCTCACACCTAATTCACAGTTTCTCCTCTATTAATTTATAGCCGAAGTTCAATTAATTTATACTTGCAAGCCTTTAGATCACTTTAGTTCTGGGATTGGTGGGATCTTGTGACACTTCAATTCATCTCTTTTTTTCCCTAGTGTTATTGATTTTTGCATGCGATATTGCATCTAAAACACGTTGTGATTAATAATATACTACTAAATGTGAATTTATGATTGGATCAGTAGTTACTTTTCAAAAAAAATCTATATTCTAATAATATTAATTGTAGTAATTCATTAAAAAATTACAACACGTGGCATTTTACAATTATGTAAGTTTTTAGATTAAAATTTAATTAACATTATTATAAGTTAAATTTGGACGGTTGTCAAACTGCTGAGTTTAACTGTATGAGACTATGAGTATTTTTTGTCATTTCTTAGCTAAAACTACACACCTATGTGTGTACCTACACGAATTGTTCGTGCACGGACAAAGACACTATCAATAGACACGAAACAAGTAACGATCGATAATGCACAGAATCAGATTGTGACTAAACCAAATCGATACAACATATAGTAAGAAACATTAATAGTGATGGACAATAATAACGAGTCATTGTTACTATCAAGTATGCTGGAAAGAATCATTTGTGTCTTCATCCTCATATCTGCAAGCTGGTTTGGGAATGTAGGAGAGATAGATACAATTTAACAACCAAAGGCCATGCCAGCACATGCATGTTATTAAGATTCAAAGAAGTAATCTTAACATGCTATATTACCCTCCTTTTCTTTTTAACTTGTTATTAGTTTTTTACACGTATTATAACTATAGGATATCCCGTGCAAAAGAACACACATACACGAAGAGAATTAGTAATAGGAGTGGAACTAGATCGGATTGTGCGTCATAAGCCTATGATCCTGTTTATTTAAGATTTGACTTAAATCGACTCATTTAACAAAAATGTTAAATTCAAGTTTTTTATAAAATCTTTTTTAATTAAATAGGCTAGACTATAAACTTTAGAAAAAACTTATTAAGTTTGACGGACTGATTTGTTTAGCAATAATATTTTCTTAATAAAAATCTATTATTATTACATATAATATTATAATTATTTTAATAAAATTATAAAAAAAAAAAAACCTACCTCAGTCCAGGTTCCTAACCTAAATACGTATTCCCTGGCCCCAGGTGGGGTGCTTTTATCGCGATGGAGTGACTTGGTTGCAACTTGCAAGGGTGGGTTGCTATTTGTTACATGTGTCAAATTTGATTTTAATGATAACATTTTAATTTTTTGCTTATTAAAAATTTAAAACTAAAAGCACGTGATTAGATCAAAACTGAAGAGGGAGCAACATGGTCGCGAGAGTCAAATTGATTTGGCAGAGGTGATATACACAAAGAATGTGGTGATTGTTTTATTAAAATGTTTAGATTAGTTTTCGGAAGAAAAAGCAAAAAGTGTTATTTGATCAAAGGCCTTAACATTAGATATGCTTTTAAACTGGTTCATGAGCCAAATATACTTATATATAGGTCAGGTTAAGTCTAAAAGGTAAGCATGTCACAAGTAATAGGCTTGGGTTAAGGCGGTAAAATTATAAAGTAGGCCAAATTATGTTTATGTAAAGTTTGACTTATTTCTACTTCTACTTAGTAAAACAAGTGAAAGAAATAGGAAAGGAAAAAATGGAAATGGTGGTAATTGGATCCTAAATTAGAAGTACAAATTTTATTAGATAATGTGAGAATAATATATATATATATACATATATATATATTATGTAATATTTATTTATTTTTTAAAATATTTATATATAAGGCTCTCCTTATTATTATTTTGCCTTGAGCCACTAAAATGTCAAGACCGGTCCTAAGTGAAGTAATGATATTTTTATTTATTTCATAGACAATATTTTGTATAATAAGATATTTAGGGGTATGCATATTTATTTGACCCAATCCATAATCGAAAAACCTTCTCTTTTTTTCAAAACTGGTGGGTTCAAATGAGTTAACGGTTAAGTCAGGTATAAAAAATGGGTTAGCATGGGTTATTATTGTCTCTCTCACACCAGCGTTGTCGCATCGATGTCCACAACCACCTAGTCTCCCTCTCCCTCTTTGACCAATGTCACCACCAACTCCCTCCTCCTCTTGTGTTGCTGCTTTGTAACACTCCGTATGCATCCGGTGTATTAAGAATTATTTTATCAGATAAGCGCAGTAATTAACTTTAATTAAAACCCGCGGAAGCAATAACAAAACCTTATTTCTTGATTCATTATGTATGGTACGCCTCAACACTTATCATAAACATCAGCCAACCTCATAGATCCAAAATAACATAACAACAACAGATACACCAACAATATCTATACATATATATCAGGAGAAGATCACGGGTATACATATATAGATCATCAAGACACCCACAGTGTCTATACAAAAGAATAAACACCGAGTGCTCTGATCTCAAAGATCACTTCCTCACACGAGGGCATACAAACCATATAATGTCCATGTACAAAACATAACCAAAACATGTGTGCACACACACATCTTCCCTCATAAGGGTACAAAATACATCAAAACAAAACAAAGGAGTCTCCATGCTCTCAAAGTGCTGCCAAGCAGCTGCACAGGAACTGTCTCAATTGGGCCTCCCGCGCTGAGACCTATCATCTCTGCCAGATGAGTTACTTGCAAAACATAATCCCCACACGGGTGAGATACACATCTCAGTAAGCTCAAGGCTCTTGGAGGCTTCTCCTCCCCCCTAGCTCACTTCCATGACACACAACATCAAAGGCATCACAATCACTGGTCTCCCGGCCCTCACAACAATACATAGTCATCATCTAGCTCTAATGTATATTTGCGGTACTACGCCCGCCACAAGATGCATCACCATCAGCATCTGGGACTCTCAGTCCCCAGTGTGAGACCGGAACTCACACCCGTGCCATCCCATCGGGAGCTATCCCTTTACACATGGATGCACGTATATGGCACCTCCGAGAATAGGCTTCAACCGCGACGAGACCACCTATCTCTTGGTCTTAAGGGATCATCATCACCCTTTACATGAGCAAACCAAACTAGAAAGTACGCTCTTCTCCTAGGGAGGTCCATATCTATCTAACTGGCCAGAAGATCTATTCAACAGGTAACCATACATACAAACCATAGAAGCATGCACACATATCATCATGAGAAAAGTAATAACCAATTCAATGCACATGCATCATGAATGCAACCATCACTCCCACGAAGTATGGTGGAACACAGGCAGTGGGAAACATTCCCTAAGAGCGAAGAACTTACCTGGCAAAGTCGTGCTCTGCAATCCAACCTTAGAACGATGGTCTACGCCACTGACACCCTCGGTGTCACGCCCTATACAAGGCATACAAGCATAATCAAAACCAATTCTACCTCACAAGGCATAAGCATAAAACACGGTTCTCAACCGTCACAATGAAAGGAAACATCATTCCTTTTCATAAAAATCTCTATGTCCTCTATCTTAAGGTTATAGAATCAACCAAATCAAAGCTATACAAGCCCAAAGTTCAACAATGAACAACATGTCTAAAATGGCTTCTTCAACCCAAAAACACCGTTTGTATAACTTCCTGAGCACATAAAGTACTAGCAACAAGGCTCATGCATGTTATACCATCATCAAATAACCAATAAACTACCTACACATGCATTTCTTAGAGCCAAGAACTAAAGTCCATGAAACTAACATTTCAAAGCTAATCCTTCATCACAACAACCCCCTAAACATACTTTTCTAAAGGACCCAAGCCTAATACTAGCTCTAGCTCAAAAGGGTCACTATTCATTTCAAAGACAAATTCACAAATCAAACGGTAAAACTCGAGTTCCTTACCTCTAAGATGACAAGGAAGGCTAATAGACCGGTTCCCCAAGCATGGGTGTCCGAGAATCGCCTCATTTCCCCGTCGAGCTCGAGTTTTGTGAAGTTCTCAAGAGAACACGATCTCTCTGTTTGATGGTTTTTAGGAAAAAGTGATGAAGGATTCTAACTCATAGGGTGATTCCCTACAAGTTTCATGTTTGAAGGGAAGTGTTTTGGTCAATAATGAAGGTGGTATGAAGCTTGGCCCTTCAACAACGGTGGAAAGCAGCTGAAGGAAGAAGAAGAGAGAGATTTGGCCAAAAATCGTGTAAATAAGCTTTTTATAGTGGCCCTGTCAGAGGTCTCACGCTGATGGCACCACTCTGGCGCTGCCGGCAGCACTTCTGGTGCTACCAGCAACACTCTAGTGCTACTGGCGCCAATTCCCAGTGCATCTGGTGCTGATGGCGCCACTTTGGCGCTAGTAGCGCCAGATTCCTTCTGCTGCCATCTCATGCTATCAGCGCCAATCTCACGCTACCAGCATCACTCTCACGCTATCAACTTCAATCTCACGCTATCAGCTTGAGTTTTTTTTTTTTTTTTAGGATTCAAGGGTTATTATATTCTCCCCACCTTTTTAAGAATTTTGTCCACAAAATTCAAATTCATACCTGTCAAGCAACTCGGGGTACAGCTGCAAAAGCTCCTGCTCCCGCTCCCAAGTCGCCTCCTCAGGTGTCCTCTCTTCCCATTGTACCTTGACTATGGGAATGGTCCTGCTCCGAATCTGCTTCTTCATCCTATCCAAAATCCTTATGGGCCATGTAGGACAAGTCAGATTCTCTCTAATCTGAACGGTATCAGGCTCCACCACATGCAAAGGGTCTGGCACATACCTCCTCAGCTGGGACACGTGGAATATATCATGTAGCCCTGACAATTGGGGAGGCAAAGCTAGCCTATAGGACACTAGTCCTACTCTCTAGAGAATCTGGTAAGGACCAATGAACCTAGGACTGAGCTTCCTCACGCCCAAAGCCTGTCCTACACCAATGACAGGAGACAGCCTCAGAAACACATGGTTGCCCTCATCAAACTGCAGCGGTATGTGTTTATGATCATAATAACTCTTCTGTCGACTCTGAGCTCTCATCAACTTATTTCTGATCAAACGAATCTGCTCAGAAGTCTCCTAAACCATTTCAGGTCCAAGAAGCTGTCTCTCTTCTACCTCGGTCCAACAAACAAGAGTCCGGCACCTCCGACCATACAAACCCTCGTAGGGTGCCATGCCCAAACTAGCATGGAAACTATTTTTATACGAGAACTCCACCAGAGGTAGGTATCTATCCTAGCTAGTACCCTGCTCCAAGGCACAAGCTCTCAACATATCCTCCAAAGTCTGGATAGTTCTCTCTGTCTGACCATCTGTCTGAGGATGGTGGGCTGTGCTAAGCCTCAACTGGGTCCTAAAAGCCTCCTGAAAAGCACCTTAGAACCTAGAGGTGAACTTCGGATCTCTGTCACTCACAATGCTCTTTGGGACACCATGTGTAACACCCCGGACGTGTTATCATTAATAATATCATAAGCGCGCTATCAGCGTTATCTGAACGCAGTGCGGAAGCGATAGAATCGATTTTCTTGACTACATTATGCATGAAATATAAAACACACATCAATCATCAATACCAAGCCCCTGAGATCCAGTTCACTCAGCATAGAAATATATAGGCAGATACAAAAATCTAACAAGAGATATCAGGAGTAAACATAACTCATACACATAACATCACCTGTACATATATATACAACCCATAAGTTCTACCACATCTGTGGTTATACAACATAAACATGTACAGACAACGGGTGTACACTCACACCCTATACATATACAGAAATACAAGACAGAGATCAAAGAAAGAGACTCTTCTAGTCTTCATCTGCAGCCCATGACACTCCAGCATACTCAGCTCAGGCCTCCTGCCCTGTGGTAACTTCTCTCCTCTAAAAGTACCTGAAAACCACAAACCCCACACAGGGTGAGACAAACGTCTAAGTAAGCTCAGGGTTCTGGGAGATCTTCCCTTACCCTGGTTCACCACCAAGCACAAACACTTACAGATAACAGAGCCAAGGACTTCATGCCAACTCACAACATAAAGCCTAGGACCTTAGCCTAGCTTTCACACAATCCCAACTGTCTGGGTAATCAACGGATGCTCTCAGCATCAGAGGTCTCTCACCTCATACTGGCTCTCAAGCCATCTCAGACTAGTCTCACAGAGGTACCTAACATAGTGTCTCTCACTAGACACTTAACATATCAGAGAGGCACCGCCTCTTTATCACACAAACATTGCCTGAATCCACAATTCAGGACTTCACCACTTTGCCTGAGGAGCTCCTCAACTCAGGACTTTCATAACCACCTGCCTGGGAATAGCCCTCCAGGACTTCATAATCACTTGCCTGGGAATAACCCTCCAGGACTTCATAACACATGCCTGGGCAAGAACATCCATAGTTGGGCAATCACCTCCAGGACTTTCCACAACACGTGCCTGTGAGAGATCATCCCACACCGGGGACACTCCATCCCTCAGGACTTTCCTCTGCCTAGGAGAGATCATCTCACGACGGAGGCACTCTATCCCCTACGACTTTCCAATCCAACGCCTGAGAGGGATCATCTCACACTGGAGGCACTCAACCCCTCAGGGCTTCACATCACATGCCTGAGAGAGATCATCTCACACAGGAGGCACTCAATCCCTCAGGACTTTCCACTGCCTAGGAGAGATCATCTCACTACGGAGGCACTCAATCCCCCAGGACTTTCCATCAGCTGCCTGAGAGAGATCATCTCACACAGGAGGCACTCATCCCTCAGGACTTCCAAGTCACATGCCCGAGAGAGATCATCTCACGACGGAGGCACTCAATCCCTCGGGACTTCCAGTCCACTGCCTGAGAGTGATCATCCCAACCCGGGGCACTCATCTCTCGGGACTTCACAGCACTAGCCTGGGAAAACCCTCCAGGTTTATCAATATCTCTGCCTAAGGAAGAACATCCTTACAGGGCAATCCAACCTTAGGACTTAAGGCGGAGAGCAGTGGCACCTCCCAACAAATCTCAGCTATTCCAGGGAGTCCTCAAACTCTTCCTCTGGCTAGGGAACCTCAACTAGCCCGATACTAGTCCAGTATCCTATAGATTCCATCACCTGCAATCTCAGGTGCATCATCACCCTCACACTATCTCAGTGTCTATCCTAGGGTTCATCATACATTCACATTTCTGGAATGGTCTGAGTATCACTCCAAGTACCGTTCATCTAGCCTTTCAGGCTTTAACACACATAATAATCAAGATAGGCCACTTGGGCCTTTCATTCCATAACATGCCCATAAACAAATACAAAACAAGCATGGCATGCATCAATCACCCGCTTGGGTGGTAAACGAGAGAAAGGGACTAATTCCCAGAGCGATGAGCTTACCTGATAGTTGTGCCTGCAACACCACCCTCTGAAACAACGGTCTGCTCCTCTGACACCCCGTGTCAAGCCCTATCAAGGCAACCAAACGCATATCATAGACCATTCAAGCACAGAATAACTATAAGCTCATCAGATAGTCCTCAACTGTCTCAGAGAAAGGAACCTCAGTCCTTTCTATCCACCCAAGTCATCTGTCTAAGGTTCCTCAGGCTCATCCCTCAACAAGCCTTTCCACAGACCCTCAGTGGTCTATCTCAGATCAAACATGGCCTCAGAGTCCTCACAGACTCAACACAAGCCATCCACACTGAGCTTCTCAGCTCACATAACCCAACAACTCAGGGTTTCTCAGGGCTTGAACGATTCACATCACAGGACACCGTTACCATGGCCTCTCAGGCACAACAAGCCCCTCACTAAGGCTCTTGCATATCTCAGTCAAATGACTCAGTCTAAGTCACACATGCATAACCTAGAGCCAAAACCAAAGTTGTCCAAATCACAAATTGAAAGCTAATCCTTCATCCTCTCATCATTCTAAACACATCTCTCAACTGGACCCAGAGATAATTCTAGCTCTATCACAGATGGGTCACTATTCACAAGAAACCCCCAAATCCCAAATCAATCGAAGAAACTCGAGTTTCTTACCTCAACGGCGACCAAGAAGGCTACAGGACAGCTTCCTCGAGCTCTGGAGTCCTTTACAAGCCTTGGGTCTTCACCAATCAGCAGTTTTCTGAGGTTTCTCTGAGTGCTCACAAAGGGGTTTTTATGAAAAAGAATGAAGGATTCAAGCTTCCCTAAGGTTTCTCTCATGATTCAAGTCCATAATAAGGTGTTTAAGCTCTCAAATATGGCCCTAAAAAGCTTGGAGCAAGCTCTAATGGAGGTCTTGGACGGAGAGGAAGAAGAAAGGAAGAAAAACCAAGGTTTTCCCAAGCTTTTGGGCCTTATATAGGCTCAGACGTGACTCCCACGCCTCCAGCGTGGGCTCCCACTCCTCCAACGTGGGCTCCCACGCCTCCAGCGTGGGCTGGCAGAGAAATAGCATTTCTGGGCTGCTTCCCACGCCCCAAGCGTGGACCTCCTACGCCCCAAGCGTGGACATCCAGAAAAATTTGGTTTTCTGAGCTGCTTTCTACGCCCCAGGCGTGGACCTCCACGCCCCAAGCGTGGAACCTCAGAAAACCCATAAATCAGCCTTAAACCTTAGGGTTATTATACCATGCAGCCTGACAATCTCCCTGACATATACCTGAGCCAACCTCTCTGCAGTGTAGTCAGTCCGAATGGGTAAAAAATGAGCAGACTTGGTCAGCTTATCAACAATCACCCAGATGGAGTCACATCCAGCCTGAGTCCTCGGTAACCCACTACAAAATCCATGGAAATGTTGTCCCATTTCCACTCGGGAATCTGTAAGGGCTGTAACAGACCGGACGGTCTTTGATGCTCAATCTTTACCTTCTGACATACCAGACATTTTGCCACATGCTCAGCTATGTCTCTCTTCATCCCTGGCCACCAAAAATTTCTCTTCAGGTCCTGATACATCTTAGTGACACATGGATGAATACTGAACTGGCCCTTGTGAGCCTCAAACAGGACGACATCCACCAACTCGCCCTTAGGCACAACAATGCGATCTTGGTACAAAACCAAGTTGTGAGTCTCCCAGGAAACATCCTGCTGACCAATCATGGCCCTCACATCCTCATTCTGCTTCTGGGCTTCTCGGATCCTCTGGATCAAATTATTATCAACCTTGGTTTCTCTCAACTCAAGACCACAAACACCCTTTGTCATAGTCAGGTGCATATCTCGGAACTACTCAATCAACTCGCAATTCGAGATCATCATGCAGGCGGCACTCACATGTTTCCTGCTTAAGGCATCAGCAACAACATTCGCCTTGCCGGGATGGTATCTTAACTCAAAGTCATAGTCTTTGAGGAACTCCATCCACTGTCTCTATCTTATATTCAAATCCTTCTGATCAAAGAGATATTTGAGACTCTTGTGATCACTGAACACCACAAGCTTAGCACCATATAGATAGTGCATCCAAATCTTTAGAGCAAACACAGTAGCCGCAAGCTCTAAATCATGTGTAGGATAAGACTCCTCATGAGACTTCAGTTTCCTGGAAGCATAGGCAACAACCTTCTTATCCTGCATCAGTACATATCCAAGCCCCCGCTTGGAAGCATCCAAGCATCACTCTAAATCATGTGTCCGGAAGGGTCAACACTGGAGCTGTAGTCAATCTTTCCTTCAACTCCTGGAAACACTGCTCGCACTCATTGGTCCAAACAAACGGAACCCCTTTCTATGTGAGGCGAGTCAAAGGTATCACCAACTGTGAAAACCCCTGTATAAACCTCCGGTAGTAGCCTATCAATCCAAGGAAGCTCTAGATCTCACATATGTCCTTGGGTCTCTCCCAAGACATCACAACCTCTATCTTACTGGGATCAACTGACACCCCAGATGCAGAAATCACATGGCCAAGGAACTTCACCTCTGATAGCCAAAACTCGCACTTTGCCAACTTGGCATACAACTGATCATTCCTCAACGTCTGAAGAACAATCCTAAGATGCTCGGCATGCTCCGCCTGCGTCCGGGAGTAGATCAATATGTCATCAATAAACACCACCACAAACTAATCCAAGAAAGGTCTGAATACCTTGTTCGTAAAGTCCATGAACACTAGAGGGGCATTCGTCAGACCAAAGGGAATGACCTGATACTTAAAGTGACCATACCTAGACTGGAAGACTGTCTTCGATAGTCTGCAGGCTTGATCCGAATCTGGTGATATCCGAATCTCAGGTCAATCTTAGAGAACACCTTGGCTCCCCTCAACTGATCTTACAAATCATCAATCCGAGGCAAAGGATACTTATTCTTAATAGTAACCTTATTCAGCTGCCTGTAGTCAACACATAGCCTCATACTGTCATCCTTCTTCTTTACGAAGATCACCTGTGCTCCCCACGGCGAAACACTCAGTCTGATAAACTACTTGGACAACAGGTCCTCCAACTGCACCTTCAGCTCCCTCAACTCTAGAGGAGCCATACGGTAAAGTGCTATTGATATCGGTCCTACACCAGGGACCAGATCAATGGAGAACTCAATCTCTTTCTCGGTGGTAGCTGTGTAATCTCTTCAGGGAATACATCCATAAACTCGCTCACCACCGGGATCTGCGACAAATTAACACTCGACTTATCTTCTATCACACATGAAAAGATATAGCCCTGAGCTCCTTCCACGATTGCCTTGCGAGCTTGCAAGACTGATAGGAAAGAGGTGGAATTCGAACCAGTTCCATCAGAAGGCACAACAACTCTCTTCTTACAACAGTCCAACATCACACCATACTTGGCCAACCAATCCATACCTAGAATGATCTCAAGGGTAGGCATAGCTAGGCAGTACAAATCAATCATGTACTCTCTGCCATCAAACTGAAACTGCATGTCTTTGCAGCACGTGCTCACCTGACACCTCTTACTAGATGCGGTGGTAACCTCTATCGAAGGAGAAAATCTAGATATGGGCAATTTAAGCATAACTGCAGTCATATCCTGGATGAATAAATGCATAGCTCTGGAGTCAAACAAGACTCTCACATCATAAGCATTGATCAGAATAGTACCTCTGATCAAGTCACGAGCTCTGGCAACTTCTCTGACATCAACTGTATACACCCAACCTGCTGTGCGTGCTCTCATCTCAACTGGAGCAGTCTGTGTACTGCCTCATGCCTGTGGGCATTCACGAGAAAGGTGGCTTGGTGTGCCACATCGAAAACATACTATCTGGCCTGAGGGACACACTCCCCAGTGCTCCCTTCCGCAAGCTGGACATCTAGGAGGTGGTCGCCTCCGAGCTGAGCCACTCTGACTAGAGCCTCTCTTAAATCTATCAGATGGCGCAGAGACTCTCAAATCTTTGCCCTTACCCTTGCCAGGTGGGCCTGAACTGCTGGGCCTCCTCACCTCCTGTCTGACTAAGGAAGTAGGCTGACTACCTCGATGTCTACGAAGCATGTCCTCTACCTGGCGGCATTGCCTCACCAGGCTATCTATATCGCGAGATCCACTACCAGTAACCCGCTCCTCTATGCTCTCCCTAAGTCCCTTCTGGAACTTAGCAGCAAGGACATCAGCATCAGGTAAAGATCTCCTGAAGTGTGCATATTTGACCAGCTCATTGAACTTGGCCAAGTACTCGTCCACTGTCATGCTCCCCTGAACAAGACTGTCAAACTCTGCCTATTTCTGCTCTCTAGCATCCTTGGGAGAATATCTGTCCAGGAAACATGCCTCAAACATCTGCCAGGTGATAACCTCACCTCGGCCTCTCAACAACTGAGATGTGGTGGTCCACCACTCATGGGCATCTCCCAGAAGCAAATAGGTGGCATAGAAAATTTTCTGATGGTCTGGACACTCCATCACTGTGAATATCTTCTCTAAGGCCTACAGCCATCTAGCTGCAGCAACAGGATCATATCCTCCAAGGAAAACTGGAGGGTCATGCTTACAAAAGGTGATAAGCATCTTCCCTCGGGCTGCAACATCACCATCAGTCTCAACATGGGACACCTGCTCCCCTCTCAAGTGGCTACCCCCAACCTGATGGTGACTACCCTCGCCCTCATATGTCGGAGGTGTAGAGGATACTCTATCATGTTTCCTCAAGGTCCTCACCTCCTCAAGTATCTCCTGATTAGCCTTCATCAAGACCTCATTCATCTCATAATTCGCAGCCATCTTGCGCTGCATAGTCTCCTGCATCTGCTTATTAGCAGCCAACTCATGCTGCATGGCTGCCAACGCAGTCGCCACTGGATCGGGCTGGGCATTTGTCGCCCCACTGTTGTTCTGGGATCTCGTCATGACACTACACATGTACACCAAACAGTGAGTTGATTAGGCCCACAATTAGTGTCCACACATGCAATAGTCATGTCAAACTCAAACAACAGTTAAGAGCAACACACAATCACCATACATAATGCTTCTATCAAGAAACTGCTCTGATACCATAAATGTAACACTCCGTATACATCCGGTGTATTAACAATTATTTTATCAGATAAGCGCAGTAATTAACTTTAATTAAAACCCGCGGAAGCGATAATAAAACCTTATTTCTTGATTCATTATGTATGGTACACCTCAACACTTATCATAGACATCAGCCAGCCTCATAGATCCAAACTAACATAACAACGGCAGATACACCAATAATATCTATACAAATATATCAGGAGAAGACCACGGGTATACATATATACATCATCAAGACACCCACAATATCTATACAAATGAATAAGCATCGAGTGCTCTGATCTCAAAGATCACTTCCTCACACGAGGGCATACAAACCATATAATGTCCATGTACAAAACATAATCAAAACATGTGTGCACACACACATCTTCCCTCACAGGGGTACAAAATACATCAATAGGCTTCAACCGCGACAAGACCACCTATCTTTTGGTCTAAAGGGATCATCATCACCTTTTACGTGAGCAAACCAAACTAGGAGGTGCGCTCTTCTTCTAGGGAGGTCCATATCTATCTAACTGGCCAGAAGATCTATTCAACAGGTAACCATACATACAAAGCATAGAAGCATGCACACATATCATCATGAGGAAAGTAACAACCAATTCAATGCACATGCATCATGAATGTTGTAATACCTTGAGTTTTAAGCATGGGACTAAGCCTAATGATTAGGGATAATAACCATGTTTTGTGGTTCAAGAGAATCTTAAGAAAAGAGTTTAGAGGCAGATTCAGCCATCTCGCGCGATCCGCGTAGGGTGTGGCGCGAGCCGCACGGGAGGCCTGAATCAGTGCTATGCCTTCGACCATCTCACGCGATCAGTGTGGCTCTGGCGCTAACCGCGTGGATGGTTCGAGTAGTGGCGCTGTCCGCATGGAGATGGCGCGACCAGCGTGGGAGATTCGAGCAGATGGCGCGATCAGCGTGGTTGTGGCGCGATCCGCGCGGGAGCTCAGATCAGGGCTGTGGATTCAAACATATGGCGCGACTTGCGTGGGTATGGCGCTAACTGCGTGAGATGTTCGAATGTATGACGCAATCCGCGTGGGGTTTGGCGCGGTCCCCGCCGGAGGTTGAATCAAGGCTATGCTTTCGTCCAGTTCGCGCGATCAGCGCTGGGCACGGCGCGATCCGCGTGAGATCTTTAGACCAGCCTTATCTCAGTTCGTGCTGGATGCGAAAAAAAGGAAAAGAAAGGCTTCTTCTTCCTCCCTCTGCCCTAGACTCCATTGTTGACACCCCCCAAGCTTCCTAGAGCCATATATCTTGACCAAAACACCTTCTTATGGCCTATTCTTGTGAGAGAAACACTTGGGAAGCTTGAATCATTTGATTGTTCTCTTGAGAAACCCCTTTTGAGTGTGTTTTGGGATCCACAAGGAAGAGCTCAGAGAACTTGAGAGTGGCTGGGACCCATTGCGTGGAAAGGACACCAGAGCTCGAGGAGGTTGTCCTTGGGTCTTCTTTGTCGCCATTGAGGTAAGAAACTCAAGTTTCTCCGTTTGATTTTGAGTTTGGGGATTTGCATGAACAATGACCCATATGTGATGGGGTTAGAATTAGCCCAGGGTCCCGTAGAGTTTTATGTTCAGGGGGTTGTTGTGATGATGTTAGAGCCTTCAGAAATCTTTATTAATGAAGTTTGATTTTGGCTCTGAGTTACACATGCATAGAGAAAGGGTTGAATGTATGGTTATTGTGAACCCTAGAGTAGATGATAAAGTTGCTCTTGGGATAGTATAGATGTTACTTATGAGCTGAATTGAGTTGTAATGAAAGCTTGGTTTGGTTAAGGCTAAAGTAAAGATATGATTGCGTTAGCCTGAACAGTGTCTTAGGAGAGGCTCTAGAGCCTTGGTTAGGCTGAGAAGGATCCTAGTGAGGGTCCGAGAATCACTTGTAAAGTGATTAGCTATGGATTCTATAGAAAGGATTATAGTTCCTGTCGTTCTAACGGCTTAGGATCGTTATTGATGCACTATGTGTTTGCCTGTGTAGGACGTGAGCTAGATATTTCTGGTGGTGGTGGCCACGATACCGGGGAAGCCGGTGTTTTGCTTAGAGCAGGTAAGCTCTTGGTCCTTGTATGTGTGTCCTTTGCTGTGTTCCACCATGCTCTTGATAGAGTGATGGTTCGGTTGTGAATACTTACATGTATATGAAAATTGTATATTGTGTGATTGATTGTTGAATGGATGTGAATGGCTTTGAGATGCTGAGAATGTGATTGCACCCTGTGATAGGGGAATGATATGTATTGATTTGATATGTTTGAAATGTAAGCTGGATCCTGTGATGGGAGACTATATTCATGGCTATGAATTGCCCGACTTATGATATGTCTGATGAACTGTTGGATTTGAATGTGAAATTGAGGTATGAGCTTGATATGTATGACTATGAGCTGATCAGCCTGTGATAGGCGTGATTGACTATTAGATTGTTTGTGAATTTTGGGAATGAATGGATATAATCCTATGGTAGTAGGATAGATGACTTGAGATTTAGTAAGACCTGCTGTGAAATGTTCCTGTGATATAGACGTAGCCTCCGGAATGGAGATGTTCCTATATGCACAGATGTAGCCTCCTCAGGCAATTGCGTTGAGATAGAGTATGAGATGTTCCTGTTATATAGATGTAGCCTCCTAATGTGGAGATGTTCCTATATATACAGATGTAGCCTCATACAGATGATTGAGATGTTAGTATGAGATGTTCCTGTTATATAGATGTAGCCTCCTAATGTGGAGATGTTCCTATATATACAGACGTAGCCTCATACAGATGGTTGAGATCCTGGCATGAGATGTTCCTAGTATATAGATGTAGCCTCCTGGATGGAGATGTTCCTATATACCTAGATGTAGCCTCTGCAGGATGATGATTTATGCGATGAACGGTTGTAGGCCGTGCTTGAGACACCTGGTTATGGACAGGTGGATGTGAATTCAGATTGCTGGCTGCTGATGATTGTATGGGTGAGGTTCTGGTATTGAATCTGAGAATGATTGTCTTGGATATACTAATTCTATGTATATGTATGGAAGTGAACCAGGGGAAGGAAATACCTTCAAGGGTCCTGAGTTTACTGAGATTTTATATCTCACCCTGTTTGCGGGGCTTATATTTTGCAGGTGATTCCTCAGGAGGAGCAAATAGATCCCAAGGCAATAAGCCTATGCAGGATAGCGTTGATTTGTAAACCTTAGGCCTAGATGACTTGAGCTTGTGGCTCTAATGTTTTGTATTCGCCTTTGGTTTCATTTTGGTACCCTGAGGGGAGTTATACGTACAGTTTTGTACTAAGACACAGGAACTTTATGTATATTCACCATATTATAATGTATAATGGCTATGTTAATGACATTTGGTGATGTCATTCTTATTCTTATGCTTCCAAACTGCTTGAACTCTGATGGTTATTTGTTAATGATAGTAATTAAGGCAGGTTAATGACCCCGGTTTTAGTTGGGGCGTTACATTATGGTATCAGAGCTGTTTTGATAGGGAAGCATTATATATATGGTGAATTATGTGTCTTGTGTGATTGTTCTGGATGCTCATTATGGTTGTTTCATGTGTGACTGTGAGGGTGAGCCTGATCAACTCACCCTTTTATGTGATATGTGCAGTACCATGGTGAGAACCCGGAACAACGGGGGTGAGGCGGGTGCAGATGAACACCCTGACCCAGTGGTAGCTGCCTTGGCCGTGATGCAGCAAGAGATAGCTGCAAGCAGGCACGCTAATGAGGCCTTGATGAAGGCCAATGAGGAGTTGATGGCTGAGTTGAGATCTCAGCGTAGGGAAGATAAAGCACCTTCTCCACATCCTGTACCTGAGGGCGAGGGTAGTCGCCAGATGGGTGGAACTAGCCATCCCGGAGGAGGACCTTCATAGTCATTTTTGGAGGAGGAGATTGTGGCTAGAGGGAGGATGATTACAGCTTTTCGTAAGCATGATCCTCCAATGTTTCATGGGGATTATGATCCCGTGGTGGCGGCCCGGTGGTTACAGGCGTTAGAGAAAATATTCACAGTGATGGAGTGTTCAGATCACCACAGACTTCTCTATGCCACCTATATGTTACATGGAGATGCTCATGAGTGGTGGGTTACCAAAGCAGAGCTGATGAGAGGCCAGGGGGAGGCTATCACCTGCGGGCCTTTAAAGCCCAGTTCCTGGACAGATATTTTCCGCGAGATGCTAGAGAGCAGAAGCAGGCGGAGTTTGAGACTCTTGTCCAGGGGCAGATGTCTGTTGACCAGTATTTGGCTAAGTTCAATGAGTTAGCCAAATATGCTCATTTCAGGAGGGAGTTACCTGATAATGAGATTCTGGCAGCTAAGTTCCAGAGGGGACTTAAGGAGGATATTGAGGAGAGGATAGCCGGCAGTGGGTCCCGAGACCTGGGGAGTCTGGTCAGACAGTGTAGGCAGGTAGAGGATATGATCAGGAGGTGACGTGGCAGTCATTCTATTCCTCCTAGTAGACCTGATGTGAGGAGATCCAGTGGTACAGGTCCAGCCGGGAGGGGCAAGGGCAAGGATCTGAGAGTTTCTTCCTCTTCAGACAGATTTAAGAGGAGCCAGAGAGATAGGCCACCTAGACCAGGCCCAGGTCCGAGATGTGCTACTTGTGGGAGGACTCACTGGGGTGCGTGATCTACGGGTATGTTGGTGTGCTTCAGATGTGGCAAGCCTGGCCACTTTGCTAGACAATGTTCCCAGGCTAGAGAGCGGGCCATAACTGCTCCTGTGATCTCAGCAGCACCCACCACAGGCCGAATTTATACAGTGGATGCGAGAGAGGCAGCTAGGGCTTCAGATTTGATCCGAGGTACAGTTTTAATTCGTACTTGTGATGTGAGAGTTTTATTTGATTCTGGAGCCACTTACTCGTTCATCAGTGATCACACTGCTCTAGGACTGGACTTGCATATGTTCAAGCTTTCTTCTCCCATAGAGGTGACCACAGCCTCTAGAGAGCAGTGTAGAGTGGAGAGTTGTTGTAGAAATGTGCATTTTCTGTATGATGGCAGAGAGTATAGTGTGGATTTGTATTGTTTGGGCATGCCTACCCTTGAGATTATTTTGGGTATGGATTGGTTGACCAGATATGGTGTTATGTTGGATTGTTGTCGTAAGAGAGTGGTTGTGCCTTCAGATGATATTAGCCCGAGTTCTGTGGCATTCCTTTCAGTGTTACAAGTCAGTAAGGAGTTGAGAGGAGGAGCTCAGGGGTATCTGTTGTTGAGTACAGCAGTGGAAAGATAAGGAATGGATATGTCTGAGATCCCGGTGGTAAGCGAGTTTGTTGATGTGTTTCCTGAGGAGATTACACAGCTTCCACCGGACAGGGGGATAGAGTTCTCCATTGATTTGGTTCCAGGTGTGGGACCTATATCCATAGCTCCTTACCGCATGTCTCCTTTAAAGTTAAAGGAGTTGAAGGCACAGATTGAGGACTTGTTGTCCAAAGAGTTTATCAGACCGAGTGTGTCACCGTGGGGAGCACCGGTCCTCTTTGTGAAGAAGAAGGATGAGAGTATGAGGCTTTGTGTTGATTACAGGCAGTTGAATAAGGTTACTGTTAAGAATAAGTATCCTCTGCCTCGTATTGATGACTTGTTAGATCAGTTGAGGGGAGCCTGTGTGTTCTCCAAGATAGACCTGAGATCCGGATACCATCAGATTCAGATTAAGCCCGATGATGTACCGAAGACGGCGTTCAGGTCGAGGTATGGTCACTATGAGTTTCAGGTTATTCCTTTTGGGTTGACTAACGCTCCAACAGTGTTCATGGATTATATGAACAGGATTTTCAGACCATACCTGGATCAATTTGTGGTAGTGTTTATAGATGATATACTGATCTACTCCAGGAGTCAGGAGGAGCATACTGAGCACCTTAGAACTGTTTTGCAGATTCTGAGAGATCATCAGCTGTATGCTAAGTTATCTAAGTGTGAGTTTTGGCTTTCAGAGGTAAAATTCCTGGGCCATGTGATTTATGTAGCTGGTGTATCAGTGGATCCTAGTAAGGTGGATGCTGTGATGACTTGGGAGAGGCCCAAGAGTTTTTCAGAGGTTCGTAGTTTCCTTGGTCTGGCAGGATACTACAGGAGGTTCATTCAGGGGTCTTCACAGATGGTATTACCCTTGACTCACCTTACTAGAAAGGGTAATCCATTTGTATGGACCCATGAATGTGAAGAGTGTTTTCTGAGATTGAAAGAAAAGTTGACCACAACTCCGGTGTTGGTTCTTCCTGATCCGGAAGGACGTTTTGAGGTATACTATGACGCTTCCAAGCGGGGTCTTGGTTGTGTGCTAATGCAAGAGAAGCGAGTTGTTGCCTATGCTTCCAGACAGTTGAAGCCACATGATGAGAGTTATCCTACCCATGATTTAGAGCTTGCAGCTATTGTCTTTGCTCTAAAGGTATGGAGGCACTATCTGTATGGTGCTCAGCTGGTAGTGTTCAGTGATCACAAGAGTCTTAAGTATCTCTTCGATCAGAAGAAACTGAATATGAGACAGAGACGATGGATGGAATTCCTCAAAGATTATGATTTTGAGTTGAGATACTATCTAGGCAAGGCGAATGTTGTTGCTGACGCCTTGAGCAGGAAGCATGTGACTGTTGCCTGCATGATTATCTCTGACTGTGAGTTGATTGAACAGTTCAGAGATATGCATCTTAATGTGACTGAGGGTGCTAGTGGCCTGGAGTTGAGTAGGACCAAGGTTGATAATGAGTTGATACAGAGGATCCGAGAAGCTCAGAAACAGGATGATTCTGTGATAAACCTGATGGGCCATCAAGATTTTAGCTGGGAGCCTGATGATTTAATGATGTACCAGGATCGGATTGTGGTGCCTAAGGGCGAGTTGGTTGATGCAGTTCTGATTGAGACTCATAAGGGCCAGTTTAGTATTCATCCAGGTGCTACCAAGATGTATCAGGACCTCAGAAGAAGATTTTGGTGGCCAGGGATAAAAAGAGACACAGCTGAGTATGTGACCAGATGTTTAGTATGTCAGAAGGTAAAGATTGAGCATCAGAGACCGTCAGGTTTGCTTCAGCCATTACAAATTCCTGAGTGGAAATGGGATAGCATTTCCATGGATTTTGTAGTGGGGCTGCCGAGGACTCAGACTGGATGTGATTCCATCTGGGTGATTGTTGATAGACTGACCAAGTCTGCTCATTTCTTGCCTGTGAGGACTGACTACACTACAGAGAAACTAGCTCAGCTATATGTCAGAGAGATTGTCAAATTGCATGGGGTTCCTGAGAGTATTGTCGGTGATAGAGATCCTAAGTTCACTTCCAGGTTTTGGGGTGCACTTCAGGAGGCATTTGGGACCCAAGCCTAATTCTAGCTCTAGCTCAAAAGGGTCACTATTCATTTCAAAGACAAATTCACAAATCAAACGGTAAAACTCGAGTTCCTTACCTCTAAGATGACAAGGAAGGCTAATGGACCGCTTCCCCAAGCTTGGGTGTCCGAGAATCGCCTCCTTTCCCCGCCGAGCTCGAGTTTTGCGAAGTTCTCTAGAGAACACGATCTCTCCGTTTTATGGTCTTTAGGGAAAAGTGATGAAGGATTCTAGCTCATAGGGTGATTTCCTATGAGTTTCATGTTTGAAGGGAAGTGTTTTGGTCAATAATGAAGGTGGTATGAAGCTTAGCCCTTCAACAATGGTGGAAAGCAGCTGGGAGGAAGAAGAAGAGAGGGATTTGGCCAAAATCGCGTAAATAAGCTTTTTATAGTGGCTCTGTCAGAGTTTCTGCACTGATGGCGCCACTCTGGCGCTACCGACGCCACATTCTAGAGAAAATTGACTTCCCGGAGCACTTCTGGTGCTACCAGCGCCAGGCGCCAGTTCCCAGTGCATCTGGCGCTGATGGCGCCACTCTGGCGCCACTGGCACTAGATTCCAGTGAGAAATGGCCTTCTGCTGCCATCTCACAATATCAGCGCCAATCTCACGCTACCAGCGCCACTCTCACGCTATCAACTTGAGATTTTTTTTTTAGGATTCAAGGGTTATTATATGCTTCGTCGTCTTCTAAGATCTAAGGAGGTTGTTTAATGGTGGTGTGAGAAGGTGGTGGCACCATAAATGGAGACAACTTCGCTCTCTTCCAGCTCCAGTGATTACTTATGTAACATCTCGGGCGCTGACGAGGGCGGGGAGTGATCGCCGGTGCAGTGAGGCACGGACAAGGAGCGACTCTTGGCAGGCTTCCAACGGAAGGGGTACATGAATGAATCGAATACACACCCGAACAAGTGGGATCCAGAGGTTGTTCAAGTATGAGACTGTACAGTTGAGGATAACTTAAAGGATTTAATAGGTACTACCTATACCAACAAGGTGCATATACTTTTCGATCGCCCATAACATAAGAAGTCCACAGTTAAGCGTGCTTGCTTGGAGCAATCTTGGGATGGGTGACCTCCTGGAAAGTTTCTTAGGAAGTGTGTGAGTGAGGACAAAACACACTGAAAAAGTCTTGTGTTGGTATGTAGGGACAGTCATTGATCCTGCAAGTGGCCGGACGTTACAAGTGGTATCAGAGCAAGGCCTTTCTACCAGTACAGTGTGGTTTGAGGACGAACCAGGCGGAAGCTGGTGGGTATGTAACATCCCGGGCGCTGACGAGGGCGGGGAGTGATCGCCGGTGCAGTGAGGCACGGACAAGGAGCGGCTCCTGGCAGGCTTCCAGCCGAAAGGGTACATGAATGAATCGAATACACACCCGAACAAGAGGGATCCAGAGGCTGTGCAGGTATGGGACTGTACAGTTGAGGATAACTTAAAGGATTTAATAGGTACTACCTATACCAACAAGGTGCATATACTTTTCGATCGCCCATAACATAAGAACTCCACAGTTAAGTGTGCTTGACTTGGAGCAATCTTGGGATGAGTGACCTCATGGGAAGTTTCTCAGGAAGTGTGTGAGTGAGGACAAAACACAATGAAAAAGTCTTGTGTTGGTATGTAGGGACAGTCGTTGATCCTACAAGTGATCGGGCGTTACAACTTATCTTTAAGGTCAATCACATAGCTCCATCAATATCGTCAAAAAAGTGGCTACTGTAAGTAGTGAAAAGAAAGAAAGATCATTGTTGATTGACTTGATGATGATGCTAACTCGTGTATACTGAATCAACTAACTTGCAACCCACATAAACCAATGAGTCGGACGGTCAGAGACGATAGGGATTACAACACCCATTGGTTTTGCTCGATGAGGGATTTCTAACTCCAACCAAACTGGTGCACATCCCTAATGATATTATTTATTTTAAAATAAGGTTTAATATGTATTTGGTCCCTAATTTACTTTTTTCGAATTTCACTTATAGTCTCTAAACAAAATAATTGACCCGTCTTAGTTCTTATACTTTTCTTTTGTTGATATTTTTTGTTCTTGTTGTCAAGTATCACTATTAAGTATTAATTGATGATAAGATAGTCACATTAGAAATCATGTGAATTTTCATGTCATTGACTAGTATGACATAGCAACCACATTTAAATGTTTTGGACTTTTGGTATATTATATTTTTAGTTCATAATCTTTTTAGAAAATTTTCTTTTAGTCCCTTAATAATTGTTTATTAGTTTTAATCTCTCAACTATTTTTTTCATTATTTTAGTACCTCTCATGCATCAAGTATCATCATTAAGCAATAATGCCATAGTCACATGACTTCCAATGTGAACAACTAGTTTGATGTACTACTCAAGTAGTAAAATATTGTTGATTAAAAAATATTTTCTAATAGTGTAAAATGGCTAGAAACATGACTTGAAAAATTGGAAAAAAAAAATGTAATAAGCAAAATCAACAAATCAATATAACGAGAAAGAGATATGGTCAAATATTAATTATGAGACAGAGATTCAAACCTTTGTTCAATATATATTGTGGAAAATTAACTTGTTTCATTATACCTAGTATTAACAATATAATTGTACGATGAAGGGAGTTTAGTTCAGTTGGTTGAATAGTGTATGTGAGTTGTTATAAACTGATGATTACTGTCTTTGATTTCTTTGAATAAAAAAATAATGTAATTGTCGACGTAGAAGGATTATTTTAAAGAGATAATAATTTTTTAAAAAAAAATTACAGGAAAATAAAAAGAAAAAGAATGGAAACATTATTGAATATTTGAATGCACCTTCAAATATGCAAATTAAATAAATGAGGAAGAATGTATGAAGCAGAGCCTGGCTGGGTAAGGTGCGTCCAGTGTGTAATGTAAGCGTGTTGTGATTGTGTCCCTCTCACCTCAGGTCTTTGTGTTTGTGTTATGGCCCTCACTCTCTGAACCCAACAATTACAAGAGACCCTGACAGATACGTTTTACCGTAACAAAATCTTCAGCCACTCACTGAATCACTGCATTGCATTTATTCCTATTCAATGTGCCCCTTAACGCTTTGCCCTTTATTTTTATTTGATCTTAAAATTCCCCCCTTTCACTTTTTAATCCCCTAAAAGCTTCACACACCAACACCTTTCTTTTGTTCTCTATCCATTTTCTCCTTTTATGAATATCTTTTTTGTTTTGTTTCTTCTATACGTAAATTGAATAGCTAGCTAGCCCCTCTTCCCTCTGCCATTTTGGATTTCTCATGCCACTACTTTACACAGGTTGCTACTACTAGTCCTTGTCTCCTTTAGCCTCATTCATCATCTTTTGTCCCTTTGAATGTTAATGTTGTGGAGGGCAATGAAAACTATACAAACGGCAAGGAATATTTCCGTGGTCAAATATGTGGGGCTGTAAATGGGTTAATTGGTTGGTCACAATGGTGAAATAATTGGATAATGTTTGTACTTTTGTTTCTTTTAATTGCAACATTTTTGGCACTTACGCCCACATGACATAAACATTGCTCTACCTAGCTGGATCTTCCTAGTCAACTGGTGTTTCATTGAATTTTGACCATAATTAGGGGAGGAAAGTCTCTGTTTTTGGTGCAACTTTCCGCTTTGTGTTCCAGAGTAATTCGTCTTTATGTGATGCTGAATCTCACAAGAAATTGACAGTTTTAATGTACTAATTTTTTTTAAAGGGTTAACTCTTTTTTAATTATAAAATTTTAGGAAAATAGAGGATTTTTCAAGTGAAAAATAGAGGTTCTTTAAAGCTTTATAAACTGATAATTCCCTATAATAAATAGTTCTATAGACGAACTTCATCAAGATAATTAAGTAGGATGCTGAACATGCATCATCAATTATTTTGCTTTTACAATTTAATTTTTGTTTATTTTGCATTCTTTTTTTCTGCGTGTGCTCATCATTATACATTATGCATATTCATGTTGATGCCAAATTGATGGACATATAGGCGTGGCGAGAAATATTAGGAATATATTTTTTAACACATTCTTATGGACACATTTTTTTTATTAGTTGAAATATATTGAAAATCACAAAATTTTATGGGTCACACTCCATCTAATAATTCTCTCTTTTGATTTTTTGTAATTTTTAATGAATTTTAACAAAAAAAACAATATATTTATAGAAGGGTATTAAAAATTTGACGCTAACACTCGCCAGTCATGAAAATGAAAAAGAAAAAAATATTTTAGTATTTTGAATTCGGAATCCATGCATAGTAAAAGCTAGTTAGAAATTTATTTTAAATGTCATTTGAACTCATTTTAGTTAATTTATTATTTATTTGATACTATTTTTTTATGTATATTTGACTAAAATATTTAATAAATCAGTTTATGTTACTTTTATAGTGTTTGGATTTATAATTTTTTATTTTTACCCTCAATGTTTTAAATAAATTTTATCATTTAACATCTTTTCAAATATTAAACTATTTATTTTAATACATTTTGATTTTACACACTAAACTATTAATTTATTATTATGATTATTCATATTATTTGTTTTAAATTTTATAGATATTCAATTTTTAGAAGAAAAAGTGAAAAACAAAGATAATGGTTCAAAATTAACTCAAATAGATAAAATCAAAATTATAAAAAAAAACATATTTATATCTATAACAGTTAAAATATCATGTACAAATTCATACAAATGTATCTTTTTATATCATTTTACACATATCAATT
>PYAF01000227.1:579540-593190 GCA_007407185.1 Glycine tomentella | reverse complement strand
TATTCTCATAATTTAGTTTAGAAGCAATATTGGTATCCTAATTTTAATTATCTACATTTACTCCTTATAGCTATTCAATTGTTCATATTAAGTTCCTCACCTCAAAATTCTATCCAATATTTAACAGAAAGTCATAAATATAACATAGATGTGATGTATAAGTATTTTTAAAATTAGGTGCGATGTATATTTCATTTGTATAAAATAAGAGTATTAAACATATTAAATATAACAGAAGCCATTATTTTGCTTTTCATTTTCACGTAAACATTTATATATATTTTTCCTTTACCAACGCATACAAGTCAATGATATGTACTAATAACACCTCTATTATGTTTTTATTAAATATTGGATAAATTTTGGAGTGACTGACATATAATTTTACTAATTGAAAAACTATAAGGATTAAATGTGATATATTGATCAGACGTGCTTTAAGGACATTTGAAATCTTTTTAATTTTTTACCATATTGAGGCACAACTTGTGCTTTGAGTATCTATTAGTAATATTATTTGCTTAGAAAAAAATGAGTTATTAAAATCATGAAAACTAAAATCGCACATAGGCTAGTATTGACACAAAGAATGCAATTAAGTTTAATAATTTATATTAATATTTTAATATGAAAAATTCAATTTAAAATATTTTATAATTGAATAATCTACCATTATAAACTTGAGCTTTCATTTTTTAAAATAAACTTGAGTTTTCATTATTATTAATAAGAGGTTGGTTCAAAAGACAATAAACTCAAATCCCGTAAATAAGTAATAAGTTGCTCAAAAATCCTTATTCTTACAAAGAAAATCTTATTAGTATTTTTAATTTTTAATAAATTATCTAACAAAATTATGTTTATAATAATCACTACTCAATATTAACAGAATATTTTATCAATTAAATTAAGGTTACTTATTTTCCAAAATTAAAATATCAAATTAACAATTAAATTTTATATTTCAATGTACATTTTTATTACATGTAATATATATATATATATATATATATATATATATATATATATCATTGTACATGTATTTGAAAATATCTTTATTATCTATAAGGAATTCGTTAACAAATCTATATTAGTTATTTAGGAGTGGGGTGTTTCATATACAGTTACACCCCCAAAAGGTTCTATATTATATATAATTCTTTTAAAATATATTACCACTTTTCTCATAATATCTCTTATATTTTAATTAATTTTTAGTGTTTAACTTTTTTAAAAAAATCTACATTGAATCTTCCAAAAAGTTATCTAAATTTGATCAGAGAAAAGAGAAATATAATTACTCTGCCCTGCTATGTCAGTCGCTAGATATAAAAAAAAAGGCACTCAAGGAAAGCGTGGGCTCTAACATTGCAAGGTCTTTGTGATGACTGATGCCATCATAATGAAATATAAAAATAATCATCATAATAACCATATTATGTCAATGTGAATTTTCATTCTCTAAAAAATGTTATATGCTATGAATATTAAGAATATTAGAGCATTTTTTAACAAGATCTTAAATAAAAATTTTGAATTCAAGATGTTATTTGTAGTAAATCTCTCAATAAAGGAACTGAACAGATCTTTAATATGAAAAATGTTTTTTTATAGAAGATTTTTTAAGATATGCACATTGTTTAAAATAAATAAATATTTTTCTTTTTTTTTTCTCGCTAAGATCTCAAAATGAAATTTACCATTAAAGAAAAAAGTGAAAAAAATCTTGAGAAATCTTTAGTCTTACATGATATTATGAAATCTACCAAAAAATAGTCTAAGATTCCAATTTGAAATCTATCACTAAAAATATTTTTACTATAAACAGCTAACTAAAGCATGCAACAAAAGTTCCTTATGCACATACTGACATACGAATTACATAATTCGACTCCCTTAGTTGATCTTTGAACTTTAATACAAAAGAAGTACTACCATGATTGAAGCCAGGCCTTCATGAACTCGAATTTAAGCCAACCACAGAATATTAGCACCAAAATGGAGTGCTATTAAATTATCAACACACTCAACAGCTTCTACAAGCAGAGAGACATGTTATCGCTTGAGTCAGAGGAGCTAGCAATGTGATAGATATATATCATCATATAGAATGGATTAAAGTGGTGGGGTGCATTGCATATATAGGTTGGTCCAACTTCATAAGAACCTCGTTTTCATCATTAACACAAAGGCACTACTACGTTTAGCTAAAGAGAATAGTCATTGGAGTCTATCAGTACCTTTTCATAATCCCTATGCAAATTCTTCCTAAACCCAAAATTCTGGCCTTAAAGCCTGATGGAACCTTCAACTGCATATGCATATTGTTCAGTTAATTAATGCTTTCAATTTCATGATCCAATTAGATAAACCTGACGGGACCTTCAATTACTTGTGATATATATATATATATATATATATATATATATATATATATATTCAAGGTTTTAAATTATACTTTTAATGACAATCACAATTGTCATCTCGTCATGATTATTGATATTACGAGAAATTATAAATAAATGTAACTAATAACACTTTCAATTACTTGGATGTAATTATATATATCAAGATTTTAATTGCACTCTACTCACAATCATAATCATATTTTCATCGTGATCTTTGATATTACAAAAAAATTACAAACAAATGTAACTGATGCATTCCAAATTACGTTGCAAAATGGCCGTAGAGTTTCCAAAATCTTGACATCACGGTCAAAAGTGTGATCACAAACTATTTTTTAAAACCTTAATTGATATATATCCATTAAGCAACTTCAATTCACTTAATATTATATAGTTTTAAAATAAAATTTAACGTATTATCAGCGATTATAATACATCTATTGCTTCGAAAGATTGTAAAGGGGATTCTATATGGAGGATAAACCTTTTGTTTATTTATCAAAGTTGTATGAGATTTATACAAGTGTACCCTTTTTTTTGTGTGAATTAGTGTACCATTTCTTATGCGAATAATACGTTGTTATTGGTTGGCAGTGCTGCAATTTATATCTAGTAATGATTCGAAAGTTGAAGGATATATGATGAGATGGGGCAGGGGCTGCAACAACCGTGCAAAAACAAAAGGAGATTCAGTATTTAGACTAGAAGGTTGTGTCTAAATTTAACAGTAACAACTATCCCCATTGTACGTGCGAAATTATGCAAAGCCACGATTCTATTTGACCAAGAATATAATATAATTTGATATCTACAATCAATTGATTAGTCACCACTATGTCTTTGTTGCTTCTAAGACAAGTGCAAATTGGACAAGAGCTAGCTTCCGCACGGAGAAAAAAAGAAGAAGCAAGGACTTCCCCAAGTGTGGTCACCACCATTTTCCTTTTCAACAAACCCAATTGGCCGTTTTTTATAGGTCAAAGCTACACTATATGGACCATATGCTTCTAATTGGGTGATTAATTAGCAAAAAATGTGAAGATTTAATAAAAAATGTATAATATGATGGGACAGAGCTACATATATGTATGTGAGTAAGCAAGGGACAAGATTAATTGGAGAATGATTCCATCTCTTGTTATAAGAAACAACTCATTTCATATGGATGACTTGGAGGCCTAGTACTGTTTAAAGATGGTGAAACAACAACCCAATAGAGCAAATATCAAGTTTCAATCCTTGTTCAAGTTTCAAATACGGTTTAAGTGGAATATTTGATTAGGAGCACCAGCACAACAAATGTGTTTACACTACGGGGGACTTAATTTGACTTGAAGATGACATATCAATCACAATGTGCTTGACGCATGCATAAAGTTGGTTTTCAACAATTTCCTATTCTTGTACTAGATTAATTACATGGTAATTTAACAATAAGAGTGGCTTTAACAGGAAAAAATGGAACAAGGAAAGGTAAAAGGATATAGGATAAAAAATAATTATGGTTTGAATTGAATGTATAGTTTTGGAATTATGTTTTAGCTAAGAAGAAATAAAATTTACTCTAGGAGATGAAAAATCCTATTTCAGTAAAAGGTTTTTTTTTATATATAGAATATTCAATATCAGATCAATTACTAAATATTTAATAAGGAATTGCAAAATGCAGTGGAAATATTGTTATTAATGTTCGGATTTTTTAAATTCAAATCCAAACGTACAATTTTTATACATGAAAAATAAAAAAAATGAGTTAATTTAAAGAATTTTATCTAATAAAGAATTTAACTTAAGATCTTTTAACCTTTTTTTGAAAAATAAAAATAAAAAATTGCACTAGCTTCATTCACCGGAAGAGATCTCTCATAGGAATTCGACAACATTGGTAAAACTGGGGTGGTGAAAAAGTTATTTTCTTATGATCTTAAAAATGATTTTTAATTTAAAATAATAAGGTACAGAGTCCTATAGATTGCTTTTAATTTAATAATATTGTAATTGATTATAATTGTTAAAAAATTATGCATATCGTCAGTGAAATATGCTTCATGGAAGGGAGTGGAAGATTTTGTTTAGGAGGTAATCCTTTCTAGATTCAACAATGGGGAAGAGAATGAATAATTATCATAACCCTAAATCTTTGGGACATGTTACTCACGGGGGCATGCTTTTGCTAACAAAAGATTCCATAGAAGCTAACACCATACTAAAAGTGAATATAATAATAAAAAACACACTTACCTAAATTAGGAATAGGGTTAGTCTTTAATTATATTCATAAATAATTGAATCATTGTTTTCATCCATAGTGGGATGGACCTACGTCGGCGTGTATTTTCTTTAGGCTATAATCGATAGGCAAAATCTTATCAATATTAACCAACAATGAGATAGGATATCCCATTTCATAAAATAAAAAACTGATAGAAAGAAAAAAAAAATTAGACTTTATATTATATTCACATCTAAAAGAAAAATAATATAATTAAATAATATATAAAATAAAAATGTAAATTCTTTTTAATGTCTATGTAAATTATATATTGTTTCTTTTATAGATTTTATTGAATTAATTGATTTATTCTTTTTGTTATTAGTACTATTTTTTATCCAACATATTACGTTTTTACACACGGTGTTAGCTTTTATCTTTTCTGATTTAATGAAAAGTCAAACTGCATGGGATTCGAGCAAAATTGGAACATAATGAAGCGCAAAAGATAGACACATGTGGTTCCAAGTTCCAAAGTCCATTTGAGAATCAGTCACTTGAATTGAAAAGGAATAAACATGGGGAAAAATAGTTCAAGTTGAATATCGATTAATAGTATATATATATATAGGACGCTTTTTAAGCTTTGCCGTGAACAATCAAAGTTGTTAGACACAACGATAAAGCAGTCATATAAAGGGTCCCAAGAGAGTTTCTCAATTTTTTTGAAACAAAAAGAAAGCTAGAACTGGTTCAAATTTTGAAAGAACGCCCTATTTTTATCAAGATGAAATTAAATTGACGTAAAGAAAGGAAAGGGTTTGTATGTAGAGAAACCCAATAATGGAACAAAAAAGCCCATCAATACTTCACTCACGAATTCAAAGTGAGAGGGAGGGAGAGACATATTATTAAATACTAAATGACTAATGGGTTGCAAAATGCAAAGGGAGTATTCTACACCACAATTTTCCTTTTTGGTGTACACATATAGCAATTATCTTAAGTGAAGTGGACCTAGGGAAATGACAAAGGGTATGATTGAACTTGAAATGTTGAATATATCAAACATGGTTTTGGGGAGTCACTAACTAGCTACTTTGGATGTGAATTGATGCTACTTTGTGGCTATATATGACTGCATATAATAATAATGGTGGGACATACGCCGCCGAATGTGGAAGCGTCGTATATATATCACGAGTGATGGTGGAGGGTGTGGTAGTTGCACTTAGCAGATGGAGTTATGTTATTTATGATATGGGTCAAGTTTTGCTACTTGCAAATGAAGATGGCCAGATTTGAGTCACAAACTTTTCAATCATGTATATATAGTATACGCGTGAGTTTAGTTTTATGTTAGAAAATTGATTTTTAGCACTACAATATAAAATATTTATTGTAAATTGACGGATTATAAATGTTTCATTGTTTTTATATAAAAATTCTATTCATAAATGTAAACCGATGAACTCAAGAGTAGTATAATGGATTTCGTTGTCACTAATTTGAACGCCAAAAGTACTAAGGGAAAACGGTTGATAATTGATGACTAAAAATATAATGTGTAAGCAATTACAATGGATACGTTATTTGTATTGCAGTGAGCTATTTTTCAGTTGATCAAATTCACTAAAATATATACGGTTATTCTATCGATAATACAGTGCGTTTTCTCACTATAAAAAACTCATTGTAATACAGAGGATTTAACTTTTGGTAATTATATATTTTTTATTAAAATTTATTTATTTACAAAATTATCAATATTTGGATATATTCATTAATTTCAAACACATAATTTAAAAACAGTATCTGTTTAAACAGAAAATTAATCCATAACAAAATATTTAATTTCCATCTAAACATGAGTCCGAACACTTCATAGTAGAGCTACTAAGTCATAATACAAATCCATATATAAGTGCTACCAAGTCATAAAAAAGCCATAAAAGTGCTACTATGAAGTACAAAAAACCATAGAAATATGATACAAAGTCATAATACAAAAACAAAATCCATAGAAGTGTCATGTCTCTAATTCTAATGACTAGGTATGTATTGATAATCATTATCAGAGTATTCTTCATAGTCTGGGTCAATGGCGATGAATATTAGATTGAAGACACTTGATGATTTCACCAACAGTTGTTGCAAGTTTCCTAATGATGTTAAGCATATCTTCTTGTGTCTTCTGATTTTGTTCCTAATGCTCGTTCATTTGTTCCTCAATTTTTGGAGATCTTTCGTTGGCTTGTGAAATTTGTTAAGCAAACTCTAGGAGAATGTCTTGAGAAGATGTGCTATTACAAGATGTTCATAACATCGGGGTTAATGATTCCACACCAAGCCTTTAATGGGAGAACATGTCCCGAGACTTGTCTCCAACAATATCACCCCACAATTTAACTCTTGATGTAAGGTTAATGGCCTATGTCCCACTGCTAGGACCTTCCTACAATTTCTTCATAAAATCTCCCTAATTAAATGAAAAAAATAGTCAAAGTTAATTTTTTATTGAAAAATTAAATAATTTATATAACATGTTAACTTACGTATATAAGCTTACTCACTGTACCAAAAAAAAGTCTGTACCAAAAAACTAACGTAGGTTTGCTCTGATCTCTTAACCATCCAGGTGTTATCCTTTTCTTAACGTGTGTTTCTTTGTACACCTCATCAATGTGAATAGGTCTATCAAACTTAAGTACAAAATATTTATACATGTAACTATGTCATGTAAAAATCATAGAACACACACTCTCACTGTTAGCAGTTCATAGTTCAATAGACTAATTTTCATTAAAGATAACATCTTATTGCGTAGAACAGAGGGGAGATATAAAATGAAGTAAAACTAGACATTATGTAGTGCACAAGGAAGCATAACATTGGGGACAATTCGGCAGTTCAAAAGAGTTAAACCATAACATATCACAGGGAATATAATAATGTAACTATTTTTTCTTTTTATCATTTTCTAGCATTACCCTGCACCACATTCTAGTGCCAAGGATATGTAGCAACTACGAATATTAAAGTGTATTCGAATTCTGTGTACTCATAAAAATTACTTATATTATTGGGACGGGATATGGAGCGGGTATATACTTACAAATTTATGCAGATACGGGTACTATACTATTTAACTCGCTTTGCATATATATATATATATATATATATATATATATATATATATGTTAGAAAATAGTAATATATATATATATATACTTTTTTTGAAAAATAATTATAATTTTTATGATAAGTCTTTAATTGCTAATAATATTATTATCACATGATGGAAAACACTAAACCTTTAATTAGAATTTTTATTAATCAATTAAAATATTAACTTTAACAATCATTATGTTGAATAATTATCTTTATAATTTTATTTATTTATGATTTGAATTTTAACGAATCAATATTATGATTGTTTGAATTAAATTATTTTTATTGATTTATTATTATTAACCTTATACATAAATAAAATGTGGATTATGGATATGAATTTATAGATACCCAAGATGTACATAGATAAGAATTAAAATTTTACCCACATGCGTATAAAACTAAGTACGATTATTATTTTAAATACAAATATGGAAACAGATAACATAAAATTCTATTCAAACTCTACCCATTATCATCCTCATAGCAACATATAGCAATAAAGGTAGAGTGCATGAATAAAATAATATTTCTGATCCAGCATTATAGAAAATACTTTTTGTAGTAATTAATGTTTGCTATAATCGTATTGTAATTAAATGAAACTATAAAATAAATTGGATGAAGGAAGATCAATCATAATCTCTTCCCTTTTAATCAATTACAAGCATGTTGAAACTTAATATTTTTTCTTAATTGTTACCTTCCATGTACATTAGGACTATAATTCAAGAAAAATAATAAAATAGATTATTTCTGATCACATCAACTTCATAATATTTGTAAAACCATTGGCATCTTAATTCAACGAACAATGACAGATATGTTCCAATGGAAGATAATTAAGAAACAATTCACACTCTTCCCAAAATTACTGAAGTAAAGAGAAACTCACAAAAGTCAAAACACACCCGTTTTTCCAACCTAAGTTCATTCCTTCTTTTTATATCAAAACAGTTCTCTAAAGACATGAACTGAACTATTGTTTAACAGTTCGATTTATATAAATGTTGTATAACAACTGAAGAATAATACTAAAATAAAAAGAAAGCTCACACTGTTTTGTAGGTGAAGTGACAAAGATAATTAAAGGGGAAAAGAAAGAGAAATTATTATTATTATATACAAATTCAAATTCAAATTGAATCATATTTTATGTTAAGTTACATTATTTTTTAAAATTTAAATAGATTGTATTAATTATTATTTTTTATGAGTACGATATTATCTTTAATTTTTTTAATTTTGTTTTGTGAGAAAATTTTTAATACTAGATCTTAAGTAAAGATTTTAAGTTCAAGATCTGATCTTTACTAGATCTCCTAATAAAGAAGGTGAAAAGATCTCCAACATGAAGAATGACTTCTTGTAGAAAAATAGATCTGTATTTAAAAAAAGAATAAATTTTTTTCCCCTCTCTTCTCTTAAGATATGAAGATAAAATCTATCATTAAAAAAATGGGAGAGATTTTGAGAAATCTTCAATCTTACATGACACTGTAGGATCTAGCAAAATCTGATTTAAGATCCCAATTTGAAATTTATCAGGCTTTAACAAATCGTATCATTTTTAAAATATTAATGTTGTAATCATTCAATTATCTTCATATTTAAATCAAATTAAATATTATTTTATATTTATAGATTAATTTAATTCATTAGAAATATAATAAAGTAATTTTAATTTATATAATTAGATTATTGTAGTATATGAAAACTCCGTGCATTTGCAGAGGTTATAAAATGCTTGTTATGAGATATATTCATATATTGGGTTCAGTTTAATTATAGTTAATAGTATTTCAGTCTCTAAACAAATCATATCACTAGAGAGAAGAAACAATAATCCAAAAAATATCAAGAAAAGAAATAAGAGTGAAAGAGATGACTGTCCTAGGATTTGAGATGGAACATGATGGATTTAAGTTAGAATTTTGTGATCTAATTTGAGAACCACATCATAATCTTGTTTCAGTGTTGAGGCTACGTAGAGTACGTACCTAACTTAATGATAGATCTAATCATTCAAAGCTAGGCTACCATGCACTGTTCAATATGAATTTGGGATGGGATCCATTTTTGTATTCATTATTATTCAACCTAAACGTTCATATAAAACCAATGGCGTAAATAAAGGCTGTGAACTGTGATCCTTGTCTTTTCTTCTCCAACATAATATGTAGCCTTTTTTAGTCAATAGTAACATAACATGTAGTTTTGAGAATTGAAACAAACACCCCATTTTTTTAAGGCCATGGGAACTGCTCTCCCCACTTCCATTTTTGCTATTCTCAGCCCATCGCTTTTTTATAATTTTCTTATTCTAAAAATACCCTTATCACGGAAACAGAATTTTCTTGATCAAAATACACAACGGAAGGGTGAAAATAGCGGTGTCCTAGAACTAGTTAGAGTTGTCAAAAGAGTCTGTCCGATCTGTTGGATCTAATCCACCTTAATCCACTATATAAAAGACCAATAGTCACTTAAGGTTGAGTCTTGAAAATATTGGCCCGACCATCATGGGTTGACTCATTAACCCATCTAAAATTAAAAAATCTTTTAAAAAATTTAAGTGAAATCAATATTTTAAAAAAATAGATTTGAATAAATTAAAAAATATTAGTTAAATTAAATCTTCTACTATCCATACACCACATCTATAACAAGAAATATTATCATAGGTTAGAACTATAATAACAAAAATTTAGAAAAATGACAAATATTTCACATTTATATAATAGTCTAGAATAAAATAATCTTCAATAAAATATTAAATAAACAAGATTAAAGTCTATAACTTTAAACATTAAAGTCTTAAAAAAATATTACAAAATACTAAAAAGTCTAAAACTTTAAATTCTTAAATCAATACTAAAGGTTAATTGATAGATGAAGAGACTACATTAAAAACAGGTAACAAAAAATGCTAGATTGTCGGTAAAGAAAATTATGTTCCAATGTGTACTATTTTTTTGGTACAGTATCAATAAAAAGACAAGAAAACAACTAAGTTAATAAACTAGTGCCACGCAAGATATCTGGTCAAACCATCGTGGCAACTTCTTGATGGGATTTTATGATCATGTCGGGATAAATGAGCTATCTTGTATGTTGAGATTTTAGCTCTGCTACTACACAAAACCAGCATCGCAGCACAAAGAAACATACACAAGCCAAATGATACCATATGCATATTTCCACCCAAAATGTTCACCTATCCTGAACCCAATTTATAATACCAATATTTCTGGCTAAAACATTTAATAAAGCTGCCTAATCTCTTAGCATATCAGCAATGGAAGATATGTTTAAAAATCATGAACTGTGTGCACCAAGAGACCATGCCCAAAATCCTAACCCAAAATACAGGACTTTCACTCCAACCAAATGCACTAAAGTACTGCATACTGTCATAATATCTTAGCCCCTTTATTCTTTCAAAAACAATAAAAATGTGTATGAAGAGAAATTGCTCCAAGATAGAGGTCAGCATTCCCAAAATGACATGAAGAATAGATAAGGAAAATAATATTAAAAAGGTGGGCATTGGAGGGAAGTACCAGAAAGGATAAAAATGTAAGATTTATTATTATGGCTCATTTAAATAAATGTTATTTGATTTAATGAATAAAGGGCATAAAGATAATTGGTTATAAAGGAAAGTTATTAAAGGATAATTGTTAATAAAATAATTATCTTAAATGTATTAAAAAGATAACTATTAATATATACAGTTATGTTAAAAGATAACTGTTGATAGGTGCAGTTATATTACACGTAGTGGTTCAGTTTTCTTATGATTATTTGTCGTCATAATAAATAAACATGAATGTTGACATAATAGATACACAGCTAGTTCTATTTATATATCCAAAGATAGTAAGTAATCCTAGTTAGTATATGTATTATTGTTAAATTATGAAAAACAAAATTTAATAGTATCATTATAGCTTAATGTTGTGTATTAATGGATCCCCAAAGGTAAACATTAGTATGCATTTTATGATGTATGAATCTGTGAATTATGTTAGTATGTGACATATATGATTCAAAGCAATCAGTTTTCAAATTTTATACTTTGTAATATTTGTTGCTACATATTCGCTTTCTCAACTATTACAGTTTTCAATGGACTAAAATTCTCTGAATGGAAAGAGCAAATTGAATTTTACCTTTGGATAATGGATTTGGATTTGGCTCTTAGAGAAGAGAAACCTAGTGTTATTATTGATGCAAGCACTGAGTATGAAAGAGTCCATTTTAAGAACTGGGAAAGATCAAATAGATTGAGTCTGATGTATATGCGAATGAACATTGCAAGCAACATTAAGTCAACTCTTCCACAAACTGAAAGTGCTAAAGAAATGATAAAACTTGTGGAAGAGTACTCCCAAATTGCTGACAAGTCTCTTGCTGGGACACTAATGAGTACACTGACCGCCATGAAATTTGATGGTTCACGTATTATGCATGAGCATGTTATTGAAATGATAAACATTGCAGCAAGATTAAAATCATTGGGAATGGTTGTGGATGAGAATTTTCTGGTGCAGTTCATATTGAACTCATTACTGTTTGAGTATGATCCTTTCCAAATGAACTATAATACCATGAAAGACAAATGGAATGTGCATGAATTGCACAATATGTTAGTTCAAGAGGAAACCAGAATTAAGAACCAGGGAATGCATTCAATCAATTATGTCAAACATCAAGAAGCTAAAAAGAAAAGTTGTAAGAAACATAAGAAGAATGGAAGAGGACCATTAAAGATCAATCAGGCCTCCTCTTCTCCAATCCACAAGAAGGAACCTAATGGAAACAGATGTAATTTCTGTGGTAAGGCTAGGCACTTCTCAAAGGATTGTCCAAAACGTAAGGTTTGGTTTGAAAAGAAAGGTATGCCTTATGCTTGAGTATGTTATGAATCAAACCTTACTGAAGTTCCGGATAATAATTGGTGGATTAATTTTGGATGTACAACTCACGTTTCTAGTGGTAGTTTCAATTTGTACTAGCACAATCGTTTGATTGGCAATGGTACCTTATGTATTATGTCTTGATAATCTTTATACTGAAACGCTTATGACTCTACACATAATGTTGGTACTAAACGTACCTTAATGAATGAATGTTTTGCTTACTTGCGGCATAAATGATTGAGACACATTTCCAACGAAAGAATTGAAAGATTGGTAAAAAGAATGAAATCCTTCCAGATTTAGATTTTATTGATCTAAATGTTTGTGTGAATTGTATCAAAGGTAAACAAACAAAACACACAAAAAAAGGAGCCACAAGAAGCACTCAGCTTCTTGAAATTATACACACTGATGTATGTGGTCCGTTTGATGTTAATACTTTCAATAAAGAAAAATATTTTATTACCTTCATTGATGATTATTCACGTTATGGTTATGTCTATTTGCTACATGATAAGTCTCAAGTTACAAATGCTTTGGAGATTTATATTAATGAAGTTGAAAGGCAAATAGATAGAAAAGTGAAAATTGTCAGATCTGATACGGGTGGTGAATATTATGAAATGTATGATGAAAGTGGACAACATCTGGGCCCATTTGCTAAATTCCTAGAAAAGCATGGTATTTGTGCTCAATACACAATGCCAGGTACACCACAACAGAATGGTGTATCAGAAAGGCGTAATAGAACCTTGTTGGACATGGTTAGAAGTATGTTAAGTAATTCTTCTTTACCCATTTCATTGTGGACTTATGCTCTAAAGACTGCCATGTATGTATTAAATAGGGTTCCTAGTAAAGCAGTTCCAAAAACTCCTTTTGAACTGTGGACAGGAAGGAAACCTAGCTTAAGGCACCTGCATGTTTGGGGTTG
>PYAF01000227.1:550812-577082 GCA_007407185.1 Glycine tomentella | reverse complement strand
AGGGAAAAGAGCACATGGTGTGCAAACTTAAGAAATCAATATACGGACTTAAACAAGCTTCAAGACAATGGTACCTTAAGTTCAATGATACCATTGTTTCCTTTGGATTTAAAGAAAACACTGTTGATCGGTGTATATATCTAAAGATCAGTGGGAGTAAGTTTATTTTACTGATTCTGTATGTTGATGATATTTTGCTAGCAGCTAATGATCTTAGTCTTTTAAATGAGACTAAGAAGTTTCTCTCTAGTAACTTTGAAATGAAAGATATGGGTGAGGCATCCTATGTGATTGGGATAGAAATATTCTGTGATAGATCACAAGGATTGTTGGGTTTATCTCAGAAAGCATATATTAATAAAGTTTTAGAGAGATTCGAAATGCAAAACTGCTCATCGTCTCCAGTACCAATTCAAAAAGGAGACAAGTTTAGTCTCATGCAATGTCCTAAGAATGAATTGGAACGAAAAGAAATGGAAGCAATCATATATGCATCACTTGTTGGGAGCCTAATGTATGCTCAGACTTGTATGAGACCATATATTAGCTTTGCAGTTAGAATGTTGAAAAGATACCAGAGAAATTTTGGTATGAATCATTGGAAAGCTACAAAGAAAGTTCTAAGATATTTGCAAGGCACTAAAGGTCACATGCTTACTTATAGGAGGTCTAGTACCCTCTATATTATGGAAAAGTGTGAAGCAGTCAGTAATTGTTGCATCCACTATGAAAGCTGAATTTGTGGCATGCTTTGAGGCCATGGTTCAAGCTAAATGGCTGCGGGACTTTATTTCAGGGCTTGAATTGGTCGACAGTATTGATAGGCCGCTGAAAATTTTTGTGATAATTTCGTAGCAGTCTTCTTTTATAAAAACAACAAGTATTCAAAAGGTGCTAAGTACATGGAACAAAATACTTTGTCGTTAAAGAAGAGGTTCAGAAACATATAGTGTCTATAGAGCATGTTAGCACTGATCTTATGACAGCTGATCCCTTGACGAAGGGATTATCACCCAAGATGTTTACTGGTCAAGTATGTAGTATGGGCATTATGTCAGCTAATGAATGTTGATCATTATCGAAATTATTGACTATTGACACTCTAAATTCAATGATGTTGAAGTTTCTGAAAATTATCTTGTTTTCAAATTTATGTATACATGCATGTATAAATGATTATTTTGAAAAACAAGATTTGTCCTAATGAAGACATAATAGTATTATTGTGGGACATTATGATGTAAACTTCCATTAAAGTATCATATTAGGAAGAAGAGCTAATATAGTGGTACATGGAAGGAACTATGCCAGTTTGATAGCATATAACCGCCATGACTCTTATTGGTTTTATTTCTGATCATGATTTATGATGAGGCCAATGTATGAAAACTTTAGCCCTATGAATGCGCATTATAATTGTTTTTATTAAATCATGAAATGAAATTTATGACATGAGCCAAGTGGGAGAATGTAAGATTTATTATTGTGGCTCATTTAAATAAATGTTATTTGATTTAATGAATAAATGGCATAAAGATAATTGGTTACAAAGGGAAGTTATTAAAGGATAATTGTTAATAAAATAATTATCTTAAATGTATTAAAAAGATAACTGTTAATATATGGTTAAAAGATAACTGTTGATAGGTGCAGTTATATTAAACGTAGTGGTTCAGTTTTCTTATGAAAAGAGAGATATCTAGAAAACTGAATACCACCATAGTCTGCCCATGAGAGTTGTATCCAATCCCTATCAAAGAAGATACAAGAAAAGAAAGGGTCAAGACTCTGAGAAAGCATTCTGTCATTAAAGGATTTTTTCCAAAGAATCTACAAAAGCATTCTACCAATAAAGATCTTCCGCAATTATGGATAAAGGTATGTTTATGTGAAACTCATGAATTCTAAAGATCCTTTTTCATGTTCTTGATGTAATTGTTATTGAACATAAATTATAGATTAATGCTTACAAAAAATTTTGTTGCAATTACAAGATTTAGATAGGAAAAGACAGCTAGATTGATCGCATGTGAAATGATACAAAACACAAAGCACTAACACCAGTTTATACTTAGTGTAGTACACAAAACTTTGTAACACCAAAGCAAATAAGCTTTTTTCCAGCTCTTTTTATTTTTTTATTTTTTATAGGCAAATGAAAAAAGTATATCTATATAAAAAAAAAAGAGTGTCGCATACGGAATGTTGCAAACAGATATAAAACAAATTTGGTGGTTTACTTTTCATATGCAATTTTAATACGTGCATTCTGTAATTGTTGGAGTTCTTTTACTGTCTCAATGACACAACATTCCATCAAGTCAACGGAATGCGTTTCTTTCAAGCAATCTTTTTACTAAAGCAGGTGTCATATATCATTTGCTTTTGCATCAGCAACAAGTTAGAATTATAATTAGTTTCTTTAATTCTCCTGTACAAACACATAAATTTAGAAATTTTCAGTAATAACCACTCTACTGAAACTATGAAGCATGGTTCAATAATGACACTGCACAACATTTTACGGAAGATAATGTTTTCTTCGGCCATAGTAACTATCTTCAAAAAAGCCAACATCCCTATCATATGCACGCATGTCTGATGTCAAACACTAAGAATATATCATACTTAATTTTCTAGCAAAATAAACATAACTAACTACCTTCTCAAAGTATTATTTTTCTTATGCAAGGATGTCTATCTAAGACGTTGTTACCATGATGACAGGGAAGGAAAAGAATAAAAATATACTCCTTTGGAGATACAGGGAAAGGATAGATATACAGTTAAAGAAAAAAACTAAATGAAACTAACATAAATGGCAACAACAACTATATTAAAAATAGCATAAAACATAACAACAGACACTGGTGTCCATTTATTTTGATTAAAAATGCAGCTATGTTGACGGCAGAAAAAGAAGAAGAAGAAGCAGATTACAAGCTCATACAACTTGGATTACATTCCTCATCAGATAGACATATATAACTTGCATTCTTAACTGAAGGCAAATATACTATGCAAAATTAGAATAAAAAAGGGAAAAGGTTGACTTCTAATACTAACATAAGCAGCTTTAACTATATGATGCCAATATTTGAACCAAATTAGCATTGCTAGAAAATAACAAGGGGATTAAATGCACTATGTGAACTATTCCCACGTAGACACAATACCTTAGGAGGGATTTGTTCCTTTTCACGATAGGGAACATAATCTGATACCAAAGCTTCAATGCTATCAGGAGCTTTCTGTATTAATTAGAAGAAACTCAGGTCATTAATTCCACAATATATGAAACTAACAAAAAAACATCAACAAAACAAGTCCTACATAAGTTTGCTAATTCAAATTACAAAGTATATTGTAATTTGAAATATAAAAACTAGCTAACCAACAAAAACATCATATATAATCCCTACCACTGCCACAAGATTAATACATATGTATCTAAAACTAGACATTCTATATAAATTCTATCAAACACCATTTTTGTTTAAATTAAACAATATCCACAAACTTCTTCATCCTTGACTGAGAAATTCATAGTGAAAAAGCAATGGCAAAGGTCGCCATTGCACGTGATCAACATGGAAACTCTCACTATGTGTCATCTTCAAACAATCCTTCTATTTTATCCAACATTGAGGTAACACTTTATCTTTCCTTTCAGCTGTACATGTCTTTCTCATGCATAAAACAAGAAGTCAGTTATTGAATATTTTGAACAGTTTCAGCATAATAACACTCACCCAACTTGTTCATTGAAGTCACTATACTATGAAAAACATCATCATTAATTGTACTACATATATATGTAGTAGTATCACTTTGTGATTGATCTATTGGCCTAGAATCTTGATCAGTAGTCTGATTGGATCTTGTTTCTGGTAGTTGTGATTCAAAGTTGTTTTCATCTCCATCCATCTAGACTCACTTTCTTCCATTGTTTGATAAAACTCCATCATTGATATTCAAACCTGTACGTGCTCTATATATGTCTACAAATCGAACACCTTTTTCTCCTGTGTACGCAGGGTTTGGTGTATGTGCTATCATTGGTTACAGTTCTACCCAAGAATAGTATTGGATGCCAAGTCTCTTTGTTAAAAGTAATCTGGTCTGTGTTTTTAGTAATGATATTTGGCCAAAGTTAAGACTTGGTCAAGGGAGTTAAGTTCTCGTATCTTCATGCTCTCATATTTGCATGAGGAGTTTCTTGTGACAATATGCATGTTGGTGGTTGCTGCTATGATATGCATGACCATTTTTTTGGGATCCATATTGTGAGTATGGGGATTACTCCAAAAGTCTCTTACTCGGTGATGATTCACTTTGCATTGCCAAGTAATATCAATACATGACTAAGAACAATGAGCATTTCACTCTCCATTTTTTTTTCTCCCACTCAAACAACTCACTCTCTATGTCATTTGAATTTCCACTCCAATATCCATATATCTCCTTACTTTATAACACTAAGATCCTAAAGCTTCCTTATCAACCAATAGCCTCCATTTGAAAAGTTCCAAGTCGTTGACTCCTAGCCCTCCTTTAATTTTTTTGCCTTCTCCCAATTTATTCAAGCCATTTTCCCCAGCCTACCATTTTCCCATAAGAATTGTTTGCTTTTGGATTTTTTTGAGGGAATGTATAACCTTTTTTGGAGTTTTATAAAGAGAAACAAGTACACGTTAGGATTGTTGTGTTGTTACGGCGCTAACTTCTTCTGTGACACTGTTTTTTTCTTTTTCCTCTCCTGCGTCGGCGAGAGCAAATTTTATTTAATTTTTTTTTCAATACTATTTTTTTTGTGTTTAGAAATCTTAAAATATAATATAAGAATTAAATTTATTATTAATGTTTTAGTTTGTGCATTGTGAGAAGAAAAAAAAAAAATAGTGTGTGGATTATTTTTTTATCCTACATGAATCCGTTGGACAAGAGATTATTCTCACTAGTTATATATGATTGACTAGTTATCATTGTCTCAAACAAAATTTACAAACAATTATAGACAAAGAATTTTGAGATTCAATCACAAATAATTTGTAATTTATGAATTGTACCTTTAGAAAAAGTAAATAAATATTTTTTGCATATAATTATAATTTGTAATATTTTTAATTAGAAAATATTGAATTGAAAAAGTGACTAAATTAGAATATTTTTCTATTCTAAAATTAATGTCATCATATGCATTAAAAAGACTATATATATATATATCACTTGCAGTTCTTCATAGTTTTTTATTAAAATATAAATGTAAAATGATCTTTTGTTTGCCAAATAAAATGTTGAAGTAGAAGTTGAAGAATTGGACAGAAATAATATGATACAATAATATAGACTACCATTAATGACTATAGCATATACTCGTAGAATGATAGATTTTCGAAATCGGATCAACTCCTATGGAGCATCTAATGTAACATCATAATTGTACGGTATTATTATCAAATTTTAGAAATATAAATCATGTGCACTTTTCTATTTTACTTATGTAATTTTTTGTTTGATAAAAATTGAATACAAATTATAGAAACAAGTATTCTATATATTGACATATTATTACTTATGTAATTTTAATATTTTAAAATTGTTTTAGTACGTTTAATTATTTTTAATATATTTCTTTTATATTGAATGATTTCATAATGCAGCACAATAAAATAGAATAGTGAATTTATTTCATATATTTTCAATTTAGAACAACTTTTAAAAAATTAAAAACCAAATAAAATAAAACTAAAAATTCAAAACATAAATTAGGTTTAGTTTTTAATGTTTTTGAAATTGAAAACTAAAAACCATCCCAAACAATACCTTTTTTTTAAAAAAAAAAAATCAAAATATGCATACTTTGAAATTGAATTTTTTTCCTTTGAATTCTTCTTATTACACTCCTCACATATGATATAAGAACAATTTGTGTCAATTATATTTACATTAAAATAGGTAGTTTTCATTGAAAAATGTAAAAATAATTTTTTAACTTAAAAATTAACAGAATCTAAATTTAATTGACACAGGTCATTACTCATTCCATTTGCGAGCAATGCAATAACAATTTAAAGAAAGATTTCCATAGTATACACATTCTAATTTTTTTGTTAAATAACATAATAGATAAAAAAAATGTTTTATGTTCTAAATAAGAACTTAGTTTTGATTTCAACGTACCTTTAGATAAATTAGTCAAACTACTTGAGCATTACAAGAACTGTACTTTTTGAAAAATAGATATTTAATAGTAAATAAATATATAACATAATGATAATAATACACTTTAATTACAATTCTTATTTCCTACAAGATAGACTTTGTTCATTAATTAATGATGTAAATTATAACCAATAGTGAATATGTATGTTTAATGGATATATAAACCAAATTATTTTCAATTTTCAATCTATTGTAAGGTTGTTCAGACAAAACTAAGCATCATATTTTTTTTGAAAATGCAAAACATAATATTATTATCAAAACCAAGCTGGAAAAAGGCAAACAGATTGACTATTTTAAACTTACAAAGATGACATTAGGCCACTATATAGCTACATGTGATCCTCCTTTAACAAATAATGATAGGAACTATAATTACCCGCCCATCCCAACACCCAAGTATGATTCCCTGTATAATGAAAAAGTTATACATTTATTGCAACCAAATCCAAGACAAACCTATCACAACATCCAACATGTAAACAAAGGAAATTTATTTCTACACCATTTAAATTTCTCTTACACCATTCATTTTTTAATTCCAAAGTTACCCTTCCTCCTCCTCTTCTTTTTCTTTTTTTTTTCTTCTTTACTTCATTTTTGCTTCTTCTTCGTCTTTGGTCACCTTCTTTGTTTGTTCTTCTTGGCAGACCTGCTTTTCTCATGGTTGGTTGTGGTTTAATAGTTGCTTTGACTTTGTCGTCATTGTCACAATATGTGTTGTGGTGGCAAAGGTTATCTGTATGAAGCATACAGATTGACAATCTGTATGAGGATAGTAAATGATTTCTTCGTCCTTTGATAGGTTGAAACTAAATTGTGATGCCTCTGTTAGCACGGAATTGAAAAAAGCTATAGCTGGTGAAGTGTGGAGAAATCATTTTGGAGCTGGGATTTTCACGTTTGCTACTAATATTGGTTATTGTTCAGTCTTAATGGCTGAATTATAGGCTATGTGTATTGGAATCTCCATAGCTTGGAGAAGGGGCTTCAAGTCCTTTTTAGTTGAAAGTGATTCCTAAATAGAAATTACGATCCTAAAGCATGGGTGTGATGTTACTAATTCTAGCTACAAAATTGTTCATAGTATTCATTCGTTCGTTGACACAAGAGGTGTTTTCAAGTGGCACCATGTATTGCGAGAAGCAAATCAAGTGGCAGACAAGATGACAAATCATGCAATGTCTTTAGATGATAATTGGCATGTTTATGATTTATTTTACCTTATGTCATGGCAAATGTAAGCTCGATTGTGTTCCCTTGTTATTTTTAATCTAGTTTCTTGGGGTTGATTGCCCAAGTCACTTACAAAAAAAAGTCATCGTCATCATCATCATTAATATCATTGTCGTATGGATCAATACTCTTGGTTGATTAACCACTGATCACAAATCAACCTTTAGGAAGAGAGGAGTAAGTATATTTTTTATCCAAATTAATGCCATTGACACAATATCAACATGTTAGTCATCAATATCCATATTAATAAATATCACCTCGTTATGCATAACCAACTAGGCGAAACTCCACAAGAGATATACATTTTGCACCATCAGAGATAACTCAATATTTATTGAGATGTGTGACTTGAAACAGATCATCCCAACGGATGGGTTGCAAGCCCACCCCTAGGATTCCACAAACTTGCACTATACCCACACAAAAGGCCACATCCTAAGCCATTTATATCATACCACTATGTATATAACAATTTTATGATAAAACTTAGATACAATTGCTTATGTGCTTTTGGTTCTCTTCTCCGATTAGAATTGGAGATTCACTTAGGAACTTGTGTTGACCTTTAATGTAAATATTTATTATGTAAACTATCGAGGTAAAACTCTACTTCTAATTTGAGAACAACATCAAACACACCTTAAAAATTACATCTAAATTTTGTTGTCGACTTTGTATTTTTTTGATATTTAATGATTGTAATAGAAAATCTTAACTACCATTATTCACTCATTAGGAGTTGGATTTAATATTTAACTAAATCCTACAAAATCTATTTATATATAATAAAAGAAGGTTGTCTTAAGTGGATCAATTGCTTAAGGCATGATTTTAACCGAGGTGTATTATCACAAGAAAAAAAATTATTATTGAACTTCACTTTTTTCTTTCTCTTATTTTGATTGCACATCCATTTTGTTATTAATAAATTATGCTACATCTTGTAGTTTTTTAAATATTTTTCCGGTCTATATGGTATGTTGTCTTAGCTACATTTATTTGTTTTTAATTTCTAGGTCATTAATAAACTATGCTACATCTTACAGTTTTCTTTTCTCTTATTTGTTTTTTAAACATCTTGCAATTTTTTAAATATTCTTAAAATGACATGTATTTCATATTTGTTTTTAATTTTCCTCATTTTTGTTTAATGGATTTCTTGATGTTTTTCATTTAAAAAATCAAAAGGGTTTTATTCAACAACAAGAAGCCATGGGTATGTATGGATTCTCATCCATTTTTTTTTCCTTTTCATTTTCACTTTTGTGGTTCTAATGTCAAAGTTTATTGATGTTTTTAATTTTAACAGTAGTAAATAGTCATGGGTCAGTGCAGTGCTTTTTTAATTTATTTTATGTTATGATATCCACAATCTTCTCCTGGGTCTTTCATCTTTTGTTATATATATATTATTGAAGTTTTTTTTGTTTTAGAAGTTAAAAGTTCTATGAACTAACTAAACACCCATTATTAGTTACTATTACCCATTCTCAATATTTTTAGTTCTCATCTCAATTGACTGAGTATAATTATTGACAAATTTGTACAAGTGTGACAAAAGATAGAGCCTTAAGTGGATCATTTACTTAAGACCTGATTTCAAGATAAGTATATTATCACAAGAAGAAGAAATCATTATTTAATTTCATTTCTTTCTTATTTTTATTTTTGTTACACATTCATTTTATCACAATTATATTATATATTTAACTGTTATAATTAAATATATATAATTATATTATACATTTGATTGTATAACTTACTTGTATCTCCACAAAGTAGTCTAGTTGATTTGTAAAATAAGGATTACTTAAAATTTATAAGCATCACTTAAGTCATATATCAATCAAAGTGACACTATACCCACCCCTCTCACCTATCCCAACGAATATACATTACAAATGAAGACTCACAAATAGTGTTCGCTATTAAGGTCCACTTTCTAACATCTTTCTTAACTCTCTTTTCCTTTTTTTTTTTTTTTTTGTTTTTCAAGTCTTAATAAATGTAACATATTAAATTAAATATTAAATATATTTAACATTTAACATATATTAAATGCTAATATTAAACACATTATTACATATTAAATATTAAATATATAACATATAACAAATGCTGATAAAATTATTGGAAAAAGTTTTAAAATATAAAAACACTAGAATTAATAATTTTCGAGGGACTGAAACTGAATAAAATTATAGTTATAAGATTAAAAATATATTTAAACTGTGTTGGGTCAGTCAAAGGTGATGTAATTAAATTGAGTCAAAAGTGGTGTAATTAAATTGATTGAATATAATGAGTTATTATAAATAAATCACTAACATTATCTTTTATTTTTATTGATAAAAAATAAAGTCTTGGCTCATCGATCTTTTGATTCTTTGACATTGACATAAATAAATAATAATTAATCCATGTGTATCTGGTAATAATGATGGAGCAAGCAACTAATCAAGAACCAAAGAAACGTATTTGTGTTGCCCGCAAGTTGGGTAAAGTGGAATAGAAAGAAAGAGAGAACTCCGCGTCCACTACCATCAAACCTTAGAAGTTACAAGACATATATAAATATAAATATTATTTTAAAAGTGCCTTACAACTTTCAACTATGAACTTTCAACTCACACAGAACAAAACAACAAAAATCTTAAAACCAGCAAATTGAATCGCTGCATCGCATTCACATCACTGTCACCATCATCAACCACAACACCACCACCAACAACAACGCTAACTGCTTCTCTACGCTCTTTCTCCCTTCTCTCTCTCTCTCTCTCTCTCTCTCTCTCAACTTCCAGATTCAAGGTACCCTTTTTCCTCTTATTTCAATCCGAATTTCTACTTGTACTACTAGTGTTGCTGCTTGATCAGTTTTGACTTTGATTCATAATTTTCATTTATTTATCTTATTTTTTTTGGAGGGGGTCTTAATTTTGTTACTTGGTCAGTGAGAACATGTGGGGAAAGAGAAAAAACATCGTGTTTTTTTTTTATTGTCCAAAAAGATTGTATTTTGACCATTTTCCTTGCTGCCCGGATGAGTTACTTAATATGCACTTTCAGTTGTTTAATTGCAATGCGCTGGATTGGTGTTCTGGCTTTTGATTTCGTTGTTTTTGTATACATTTGTGTGTGCGGTTTTGAAGAAACCTAGAAATTCTGAAAGTGTTGTTAATGTGGAAAACCAAAAGGTTTTTAAGATCAAAATACTTGTACTAGTGTTGCTTGATCAGTTTTGACTTTGATTCATAATTTTTATTTGTTTATTTACCTTCTTTTTTTTGGAGGGGGTCTTAATTTTGGTACTGGGTCAGTGACAACATGTGGGGAAAGGGAAAAAATCTTTTTTTTTTTTTGTGATTGTCCAAAAAGATTGCATTTTGACCATTTTCCTTGCTTGCCAGAAGAGTTATTTTAATATGCACTGTGAATTGTTGAACTGCAATGCGCTGGATATGTGTTCTGGCTTTTGATTTTGTTGTTTTTGTATACATTTGTGTGTGTACGCTTTTGAAGAAACCTAGAAATTCTGAAAGTGTTGTTAATGTGGAAAACCAAAAAGGTTTTAACTTTTAAGGTTTGTTGTAAATTGAGGATCTTTGGCAATGCTTCCTGTTTTCTGAAATTGGTGGCTGATGGTTCCACTTTTGAAACGTTTTAAGCATGGTTTTCAAATACTCGAGTTAATTCGTAGACCCTTATGGGTTTATGATTCTAGGTAGAGAAAACAAGTTAAGTCGCCATCAAACTATTTTCTTGATAAACCCTGGTAAATTCGTATAAATTTGCACAAACTCTCGAGTCAAGAAGCAAGTCAACAAGCTTGAAATCAAATGTAATTTTTGCCCCACAGTGACTGTGTTTTCCTAGGGCTCAAATGATTTGAAGAATGCAACTTTTTTTGAAATGTTTTCACTTTAGGAACTTATGTTTTTGTGAATTTATATGTGATTTTGTCATTTATGTAGTTTGAACTTATTTAGTACTTATGTACTATCTCACTTTATTATTGTGGTTTACTACATTGCTTTATTAGGTAATTGAAATGTTAAATTATTGTTGTGTTAAGAGTATTAAGATATGCATATGTGTCATTAATAGGTGTTTTTATTTTGAATTTTTATATTAGGAAGTAAACTTTTCTGAGTTTACGAGTCAATTCTACGGAATCTCCATATGTTTACTTAGACTCATTAGTTTGACATCCTTGGTTTTAGGTTTAGTTTTTACTCTCAGTACTGCAGTTGCTCTGATAGTTCCTCTACTTGAAGTTGGATTAGTTATGATCAACTTTTTAGTGTTTTGTTCTTGATTCGCATAACAAATGAGCCCTTGAATTATTTTTGTTTTGTTTTGTTTTCTTTTATTGGTGTTTCCTTTTTAATGATTGTAGAATGCTTCATCTACTTGAATGTGTGTATTTTTAATTCTGATCAATTATTAACTGTATGGTGGATGCTAAAGTTAGCTGATTTTTTGTTGTTTATTTTCGTGTTTGAACAGAAGTAGCAGTTACCATGCCTTTGGTTCTTTTGGTGAGCAGAAGTGCCTTGATTTTCATGACTGGTAAAATGGGATCCTTGTGTGGCAAAACTTTTGGTCTTTAGTGTTTGGTGAAGTAGAAATATAAAAACGGCAGCTTAAGAGGTTAAGAAATAAAATGGAAACTACAAGGCGGTGGTTTAGTAAGTTCAAGTCAAATGATAAAATGAAGTCTGCAAAGGATAAAGAAACTACAGGCGTGACAAAAGAAGGGTCAAAACCCCCAACAAGTGAAGAAGCACCTTCAAATGTAACCAAACAGAGGGTTGAAGCTGCAAAGCAGTATATAGAAAATCATTATAAGAAGCAGATGCAAAGCCTGCAGGAGAGGAAGGAAAGGTATCTTTACTTCAATTTATGTATTTTGGGTCATGATGACAATCTAATATAATGTTATTGAAGATTTTTGTACCATATACAGTAGTTTGTTTTAGCATGCTTATTATCATCTCTGAGCTGATTGAAATAAGTGATTTCCTTATTACCCTTGCTTTTTTGTTGCCAAACAAGTTTTCTTCCACACTAGATTATAGTTTTATATGACATTGTCTTTCTGTTGTCTCTGATGTGATATATTATGTACAAATACCTAATGGAAACGGAAATTGTTTCAAGTCTTTAATAAGACCTAAAGTCATTTCTTTTTGCAGACGTAATATGCTAGAGAAGAAGTTGGCTGATGCCGAAGTCTCTGAGGAAGAGCAACACAACTTGCTTCAGCATTTGGAGAAAAAGGAGAGGGAAATCATGCGCCTTCAGAGACATAAGATGGGGGCTGATGACTTTGAGCCCCTGACTATGATTGGGAAGGGTGCATTTGGAGAGGTATACTTTATATTGTATGCATCTAAGTTAAAGCGTCTTTATGCTTCTAAGTAAAACTGTCTTTATGCATCCAAGTAAAACCATCTTTATGTTTGACCTTAATGAGTTTTATATTAACAGATCTTCGCAATAATGTTACTGTCTGTTGTTAAAATCGCGAGTTACCTTGTTTACTTGTACGATCCTCCGAGTTTTGGCCCCTGGAGCGAGCTAACTTGCAGCCTGAATTGGAGCCTGGTCAGATAGCTTCCGGATCACGATCTTGGTTGTGAAATTGCAGGGTTGATGATCCTGAACAAGCCTCCCCTTTCTGGGCTGAGGTGGGTTTCTGGTCAGCTTGGACTGACCCAGTTTTGAAAACACGAACTGCCCTTCTTTTAGGGTTACAAAACACAAAACATTCGTTTCTCACCTTTTGTCTCTACCCTTCCATTCTGCAAGTGCAACAAAGCCATGTCTCTCCTCTTTAGTCTCTCACTTTTTGTTTTCCAAGGTGGAGGAACTCAACTTGCGCAGCTTGCTAGAGAGAGCTGCTAGCTTTTATACTCAAGCATCTGTGTTGGAACCCAGCTTTGGCAGATGCCATGGCAACGATTGTGCTCATTCTCTGCTGTTGTTTCACCGTCCAGGTTGTTGTTGCCATTGCTTTCGGCAACAGGGCTGCCGGGCTGTTTGTTGGCTTTGTTGGACTCAGTAGATGCAAAAGGCTGATTGATTGAATGTTGTGGGAGTGATATATGGATAAATTCATTTTAAAATTTTATCCTTTTTTTCTCTCTCTATAGTTTTATTAGAATTGGGGAGATGGAGAGATGATGGCTGACGGCTCTTTCCTTTAGTGTAAAAAATGTAATAAAAACCTGAAAATGACAATAATTGACCAGAAATGGGTACATACAACAAATGTAATGACTCGTGAATGAATTGCTGTTTTCTGATTTATGTTTCATAATTGACATTCCTTACTTTTTTTCTTCTTATTTTCTAATGTAAATGTGCTGTTTTTATAAATTGACAGGAAAAGAAGGTTGATTGTTTTCACATTTATCAGCTACTACATATTAATATTTATGATTATGATTTTCCAATTTAAGTTAGTTTAATCTTGTGATTTAGAGGTTGTTTTCCATATCTATATTATTTTTTATGCATATACATATGTATATAAGTATAATTTTGCATATTAGGTAGCATCTTACGATCTGTGTTACAATCTTTTACCCTTCTTCCTGATCCTAGGTAGAATATCGAGTTTGACAACATTGGTTACTGTTTCCTCCAGTGACTAAAAGGACTTGACTGATATGTATGTGTGGAGACTGGAGATGTTGATTGTCTTTAGAACTTGGTTTAGGTTTAACTCAACACTAAAAGCTAACTCATAGCATGAGGGTTGCCCCCCACTTATATACACTATTCACTATTTAGGAACCATCTCTATTTAATATGGGACTTGATTTTTTCCCAATACTTCCCTCACACCCAACACTATTTTGGTCTTGGTGCATGTATAATATGGTATGTGGCTCCAAAACGGATCTAGAATAGGCTTTGATACTATTTTAGAATTTGGGTTTGGGCCTCTAACTCAACACTAAAAATTAGTTCATCGGTTGCCACTTACATACACTATTCAGGCATATTTCTAGTCAATGTAGGACTTTTTTTTTTTTTACCAATAGATTGAAATTTGGAACCACATATGCTTCATAGCTTTCTCTGACATTCATATAATTTCTTTTCTTTTCTATTTTTCATTGTTCCAGATATTTGGAGATGGAATTGCTAATCCTATTGAGTAATGACACCCATATTAGTTATTTAACTGTGGTGTGTATTCTACAGGTTTCTATACATACATTAGAAAACTGTAGATTAAGGATATAACTTAGGGTATGCCTGGGAGTAGTCCTTTAAAATTGTTGAATGCAGATTTGCAGTGGATTTTTATATTTCAAAATTAGTAGTGGTAATGGAGTTTTACCATCAGTATTTTGAGTCTTTGACCTGTGCTAGTTTAATTGTTTATCACAACAATGAATTTTGTGAATTATTCCTGTTGAAAAGAAAACTCCAGTTTGTGTCATGCACTTATGCATATAGCTGCTGATAAAAAAAAAAAAAACAAACTTATGCATATAGCTGTTTCCACCATTCAGTGGCCTGTGGTGTTTAATCAAGAAGTTGGCTTGGAGACAGTGTATATATTGCATAGTATTGGAGTATTGTAAGAGAGCTGCAGTTATTCAACTGCAGTCTCAGGTAGTTTAGCTTAGTTAACTCTTAGTGAGTTAGTTCACTAACACAGTTGAGTTAGTTATTGACAGATAATGACAGCTGTCATAACTAACAGTTTTCCCTATATAAACAGATATCTACTCTTGAGTTAGTTGGGTTAATGAAACTAAAGTTTCTTCCTCTTTCATTTTCTGTTATCAAAATATCTTCTCTCAAGTTTCTATTACATAGCCTCTTTGGCTAATAATGAGTTTTTTTCTTCTTCTTTTTCCAATATATATATATATATATATATATATATATATATATATATGTCTTGCTGGATAACCAGATTTCTCATAAAGATAATTATCAGATGATTTGTTACAATTTTGCAATTCTTTCTTTTCATAGGTTAGAATCTGCCGGGAGAAGGCCACTGGTCATGTATATGCTATGAAGAAGCTTAAGAAATCAGAGATGCTACGTAGAGGCCAGGTGAAATTATCATATTGTTACAGACTTATAGTAAATATTGTTTTCTTATACTTATTGGATACACTTTCAGGTTGAACATGTCAAAGCTGAGAGAAATCTACTTGCTGAAGTTGACAGCAATTGCATTGTAAAACTTTATTGTTCCTTTCAAGATGAGGAGTATTTATATCTCATAATGGAGTATCTACCTGGTGGAGATATGATGACATTGCTGATGCGGAAGGATATACTGACAGAAGATGAGGCCAGGTTCTATGTTGGGGAGACTGTCCTAGCCATAGAGTCAATTCATAAGCATAATTATATTCATAGGTAAGCTCAAAGCTGTAAAAAATAATGTCAAATGATGGTAAATTTTGGTATGCTTTTATGACATGGATCAATGATACTTATGGCGGTCTTCCTCTGGATCAATAAATATTTTTAATAATCTGATTTTCAAATGCATTCCAGAGATATCAAGCCTGACAACTTGCTGCTAGATAGAAATGGCCACATGAAATTATCAGATTTTGGATTATGTAAACCGCTAGACTGCAGTAATCTTCAAGAAAAGGACTTCTCTGTTGGAATTAACAGAAGTGGAGCCCTCCAAAGTGATGGACGTCCTGCAGCTCCTAAACGAACCCAACAGGAACAACTGCAGCATTGGCAGAAAAATAGACGAATGCTTGTAAGCCTTTAAATATTAGTATCGATAAACATTTATGTTTATTTATTCCTTGTTAATATTCAGGTTGTATTTTTAAGGATCAACATCAACAACACCTTTAACCCAAGTTAATTGGGTTCGGTGGTAGATGAACTTAATGATAAATCGTAAATGAGACAGAAAGAGAAAGAGAGAGGGGAAGAAAAAAGTGGAAATAAGACAAAAGAGAGAAAAAGGGATGAAAGGAAGAAGGGAGAAAAGAAGAGAAAAATAACTAAAACAAGGGAATGACTGGAACATAGAACTACTAATGGGTTTAACCCTCCACCAAGCTTATAGTATTTTTAAGGATAAAATAAAGAATTAGTCCTTAATTACTTATAGTTTCACCTGAGTTAGATTTTTGATCCCTATGTTATATTTTTTGGAAAAAAATATACCATCTAGACCTTGAAAGATATTTCTTTTGTTGCTATGGTCGCGTAAGTTTCTCTATATGAAAATTGATCCTTGAACTTTTAACTTGATAACAAGTTCACCCTACCCAAATTGTCAACTCCCTAAAAAGTTCATCTATTTGGGAACCAATTTATAAACAGAAACTTTTGGGAACCAATGAACACAGATAATATCTCAGGGACCTAAATGTAGATATATCCTTTCTTTTCTTTTTTGGGATGTTGATATATTTATTTTTATTGGCAGTTTTTGGGGGATATTAATAGATCCTCTCATTTGAATTTGTTCACATTACCTTAATAATTTGAAACTATTAGGTCAATCTTTCACAGAAAATAGGGACTGATATCTTAATGACTAGATATTAATTTATAGGGACTAAAATCCAAACGTATTAGATTGGGACCAAACTCCAAGAAGTTGAAAATATAGGCACAGATCCAAAAACAAACTACAAAGGGCGACCAAATACATGGGGCTCCCACTAAGTGAGGTTTGGGGAAGGTAGATGTGCACAGCCTTACACCCACAAGTGGAGACTGGAGAGGCTGTTTCCTGGATTTAAATCTGTGACCTCTAGGCCATAAAGCAGTAACTTTACCATTGTGCCAAGGCTCTCCCTCATACAAAGCCAATAAACTATAGGGACCAAAATACAAATCTAGTAGACTACAAGGACTAACTGTTTGGTTTAACCTTGCTATACATGATTGCCTGCCAATAAATTTTTTACAGGCTAATGGTCATTCCAGCCATCATCTCAAGTTATCTCTTTGGCAATACTCACCTCTCTAACATTACATCCTTAATTTGTTTTCCAGCTATGTTTTATGGAGGCCATTTATATTTTTTGTTAGGTTCTGTTTTAAAGTGTTAGGATTGATAGGATTGATATATGCTTAAAAGCTTAGTTAGCTTTGGCTTGATGGGGCTATCAGAATATTTATAAAATATCTCAGTGGGAGAGAATGATGCATACTAGATTTGGATAATTTATGTTATTTTAGGGATAATTGTGTTACTTATTTTTATAGATCTTTTCTTAGCAACCTTATCTTGTTTTTACCGATTTTATCTTACCCTTTAAGTCATTTGTACCCTTATTTGATTAGGATTAGAAGTCTAGCACTCCAAGTCCTAGTATAAATATGGTTTAGTGACCTGTCCTTCAGAAAATATGATTCACAGCATATATCAATCTGCTTTTTTGTAATTTGTAGTCTCTTTTCTTCCTTCCCTACCTTAAACATAATAATTGTTAACATATAAATTTGGGGACCACTGGTTTTTGCCTCAGTTTTGGCAAGTTTTCTTTCCCCTTGTTGCTGTACGATAACTATATAGATTGATGGCATTTTAAGCTTTTCTTTCTTTGCAATGATGCAGGCCTATTCTACAGTTGGAACACCTGATTATATTGCTCCAGAAGTTCTTCTAAAGAAAGGATATGGCGTGGAATGTGATTGGTAATATAGAATATGTTTTCTACTTTTCTGTTTCAAAAGTCTCCCCAAGGCCACCCCCCTTCCCCATTATAAACTTGTTGTTTCAATGCATTCTGATGTTGTGTCAATGCTTCCAGGTGGTCTCTTGGAGCTATAATGTATGAAATGCTTGTGGGGTTTCCACCCTTTTATTCAGATGAACCAATGTTGACTTGTAGAAAGGTAGCATATGGACCCCCTGTTAATGGATTCCTTTCCAATGCATCATGCATTTGTATGAGTTGAATTACAATGTGTAGGACTATGAGTCCATTGAATTCTTGTCATATTGGACCTTAGAAATAGCTAGGTAGAAATTACTGGTATTTCTTGACCACCTTGCCATTGATATTTTCCTGGATTTATTAGACCATGTAATCCTTACCCTTGTTTGGAGGAGGTCCTATATTTTGAGCTTTAGTGTTTCTAATTGAGATTCATGGATATGTGCCTAACCAGGAAAGCAGGTTTCACCGTTTATTATGGCAATACTTAAATATTATACTTGTCAATAGAACAGAGGTGTATAGTGTGTACCTGTGCTTCATAAGTGCCCATAATTGTTTGAACCTTATAATGTAACTATTTTTTGAAACATTATATGGTTAATGTCTTACAGAAAATGTCAAGAGGCATGAAAAGCATGACCATAACTGAGAATGCTGCTCTGGGTTAAATGGGAAACTGTGATTGCATCTTTTTTAGATAAAAATAATCTAACAGACGGCATAAAGTTCAGAAAGGCTTAGAAATGTTGAATTTGTCAGGAGGTTGCAATTATTGAGTATTGATTTATGAGGAACAAGTTTCATAAAAAAACTGAGATGGTTTCTTGATGCACAAATTTTTATCTCTTTCTTTTCTTATGATATTGTTTACTTTCCCCCCTTATAGTTATTTGTTGCATGTAAATTATTTTGTATCATGCTTCTGTTGCCAGTTTTAGGATTTTATATTTTATAGTAATAGCAATAGTAATAGATGACATTTCATAGTTACCCACTATTTATAATGTGTCCATGTTGATTGCTTCAATGGATTCCTTTTATTGTATGATTTTTTGTCTTCATCAATTATGATCTTATTTACTTAACCTTCAATACGCAGATAGTAACTTGGAGAACTACTTTAAAATTTCCAGAAGAAGCTAAACTTTCAGCAGAGGCAAAGGATCTTATTTGTAGACTCCTATGTAATGTGGAGCAGAGACTTGGAACCAAAGGAGCCGATGAAATAAAGGTGTTGTGGTGTGTTCTTTTCTAAGTTCTATAGTTTATACAGGAATGCGTTAGTATAGTAACCAATAAGTGGTTGGTCATCTTTGTGTCCAGGCTCACCCATGGTTCAAAGGTGTTGAATGGGACAAATTGTACCAAATGAAAGCTGCTTTCATACCTGAGGTCAATGATGAATTAGATACTCAAAATTTTGAGAAGTTTGAAGAGGTATATCATATATCTTTATGTTCATGGATATAGAAGAGCTAATCATTTTTTCATTGTGAACCAGTGTCATGATATTTTGTTTTACTAATGATGTGTAGGGGGACAAGCAAACTGTATCTTCCTCAAAGGCAGGGCCGTGGAGAAAGGTTTGTTCTTGTTATTTAAATTTTGTATCTAGTTGGTCTACAAGAATTTCTGTAACTGTACCATTTGTTAATATCACATATGTAGATTGGGCCATTGTTTAAGGTTCTTAATTTCACAATTAGTGTCTTTCATATGGGATTATTCATTGGTGTTTTTATTTAGGGATCTTATTAGGGTGCTTGGATTATCTTATTCCATCTTAGAATAGAAATAGCTTATTAGGGTGTTTGGATGTTGGGTAAACAAATAGATCTTTGGGATTCTTAGAATGCAGGTTTGGGTCTAACTCAATCCCAAAAGATAGCTCATAAGGTGAGTGTTACCCCCACTTATATATTCTATCTTGGTCTTTTTTTCTAGCCGATGTGAAAATTGGGTTTTACCTAATACACCCCCCTCATGCTCAACACTTTTTGGGCTTGGTGTGTGAATTATATGGTGGGTAGCCTGTTTAATGGGTTGTTTAGAGAAATGGCAATACTTATTGAAACCAACTAAAGTCCACATTCATTTTATATTATTTATTTAAACTGTCAGTAAAGTATTGTGGACCTAAGATATTACCAGAGAAAGTTTACAAGGTTTGGACATGATTCTGGACTTGAAGCATAGTCGTTGTAATCATTGGGGATAGTTTTGTCCAAGCATGGTCGTATTTCGACTAAACAATATACATACAAGATCTAGTTCAAGGGAGACAGGTGTACTCTAGGAGGGGTCCCTTGATGGTTAGCTGTTTGTTGGTTATCTGTTAGCGGTTAGTGTTTATCTGTTAGGATAACCAATAGTTAGTTACAACTAACTATTAGTTATCAGATTGGAGGGAAAGTATTAATAAGTGTAGGGAGTTTAGGAAAGGCAGGCAGAAAAGTAATAGGAGGGTGGTGAACCTCGAATTCACTTTGTAGCTACTGTAATTGCTCTCTTTTTCAATAAAGATTCTCTCTTTCATCTATCTTTCTGGTCTAGTTTCTATCACTGGTATCAAAGCTCCAGATCTTGGGGCTGTGAGGAGGTTGATGGGTCGAAAACCAACAACAAAATGGACGCAAGGATGGAGGCAATTGAAAGAGCTGTGGAAGAAAATCGAGAGGTGATGGAATCGAATTGCGTTTGGGTGCCATCGAAGCCATGCTGCAGAGGCTAGCAGCGGCATGGGAGAAGCAAGTACCTGCAGGCCACGGCCCCGGGAGTGATTTGCTGGGAAGAAACAAGGGGAATGCAGCGTCTGGTGGAAATCAGCGTCTGTTGGAAGCTGATCAGGGTTTGCTGGTGTAATTAAAAGCAATAGAAGAAGGAAGGGCAGAAGAAATCCCTGGTTCAGTGGGAAGGTATTGGCAGAGTGTGAGCAGGTTTTTCAAGAACCCCAAGGGCTGTAGCAACATGAATTGTTGAGAGAGCTAGAGTTTAACGAAGGAGACTGGGTCTTTTTGAAGCTACAGCCATGTAGAATGAAATCTTTGGTAAAGAAACCAAATGAGAAGCTGAGCCCACGGTTTTATGGATCGTATAAGGTCCAACCAGAGAAAATCATGCAGAGTAGGTCCAACCAGAGAAAATCATGCAGAGTAGAATTTCAGCAGATGGCAGACAAGAAATACTCATCAAAGGGCAAGATTTATCCTACCATGATGATAGCTGGGAACTTGTTGAGGAGATGCAGACTATTTTTCCTCAACTGGACCTTCTTGAAAGGAGGGGTATTGATAGAGACAGGTGTACCCTAGGAGGGTCCCTTGAAGGTTAGCTGTTTGTTGGTTATCTGTTAGCTGTTAGTGATTATCTGTTAGGATAACTAATAGTTAGTTGTAACTAACTATTAGTTATCAGATTGGAGGTTAAGTATAAATAAGTGTAGGGAGTTTAGGAAAGGCAGGCAGAAAAGTAATAGGAGGGTGGTGAACCTTGAATTCACTTTGTAGCTACTGTAATTGCTCTCTTTTTCAATAAAGATTCTCTCTATCATCTATATTTCTGGTCCAGTTTCCTATCAAGCACCCATTGGACAATTGGATCTTGTATGTATATTTGATGATTTAATTGAAATACGACTGTGCTTGGACAAAACTATCCCTAATAATTTCATCGACTGTGTTTCAGGTCCATGGTCATGTCCAAATCCTGTAAAATTTCTGTGATAATATTTTAGGTCCACGATAATTTACTAATTGCTTAAATAAATAATATAAAATGATTGTGGACTTTAGCTGGTTTCAACGATTACAAATGATTAATGTATTGCATTTATTCTATGGCACATCCTATTACAGAATCCCTTTCAAAAGAAAACCTACATTCTAAGATGGTATCAGTGCCTATCATAGATCCATTAAACGAGTCACCCCACCGTATTATCTATATGCACCAAGTCCAAAAAATTTACAATTCATGGTATATGACCATCTACCAACCTCTGGCCACAGCCATCTGCCATTGGCTGCTTCATCAGCTGGATATTAAAAATGCATTCTTGCACGATGAGTTGCAGGAAGAGGTTTACATGGATTAACTTCTCACTGCTTCTGGTGGCTCTCACCTTGTTTGTCATCACTGGTAATGACTTTGCTGGTATCCGTTGGCTCAAATCCCACCTTTAGAGTCACTTTCAGATGAAAGACATGGGTCCACTCATATATTTTCTAGGCATTGAGATTGGCTCATTCTGCCTCTAGCATTGCCATTTCCCAGAGGAAACATGCTCTGATATCATTTTAGAATGTAGGTTTGGATCTAACTCAATCCCAAAAGCTAGCTCATAAGGTGAGGGTTACTCCTATTTATATACTCTATCTTGGCCTTATCTCTAGTTGATGTGAGATTTGACTTTTTTCCAATAGGGATAAAACATTTGATTTGGGCTGCTTTTGATTAATATTTGACATTGAATTTCGGATTTTCCTTCATTCAATGTGTACATATTTGAGGCTAGGTTTATTGAAAGTGTACCCTGCCAAGACGGCCACTCTTGGGTTGTCCATCAATCATAGGCCTTTGCTCCTCCTTTGAAGTTTAAATTATACACTTTTTAGATTATTTTGGGTTATTTATCACAAGTATTATACACTCAAGTTTAAATTATATAGGAGTATTCAACTCCATTGTATTGTATTTACTTTATCCTTTTCTGCTTTCCTAAGTTGACTAACCTTTTAGGTTAGTTATTAGTCTGTTACTTAACTACACAACAGCTGTCATGACAGCTGTTGTTGGTTAAGATAGTTAGGCAGTTAGTCTAACTATATATACCTGAACCTGTATTGAATCATATGGGGTTTTCTTTTCAATAATAGAAGCTCTTAACAGAGTTTTATCTCAACCTCAATTCTCTCTCTCTCTTATCCTCTAAGATTCATTTATGGTATCCAGAGCAAGGTTCGATCCTTAGCTTTTGTTCATGGCTTCCGCAACCCACAACATTTCTTCTCCACCTCCTCCCCCACCACCACCTACGTTGACAGCGGTGACAACTTCCACTCCAACTCTGATGGCATTTTCGCTCACCGTCACTGCGAAATTGACTGATTCAAACTGCCTTTTGTGGCGATCTCAAGTTCAACCTGTGATTCAAGGTCACAGTCTTCTCAAATATGGGCATGAAGCATCTTATTGTTATCATCGTCATGATGATAACTATGTTCCCTCTTAGCCTAAGTCTAATTCTCAAAATCAACACACCAATTCAAATCATCACGCCCAAAATCCAACTCCTAACAACACTCCTAAGCCTCTAACTTAACCCCAAAAGTTGGCTCATAGGGTTAAGGTTGTCTCCACTTTTATACTCTATTTTGGTACTATCTCTAGCCGATGTGGGACTTGAATTTTCCCAATACACCCCTCACGCCTAGCACTTTTGGGCTTGCTGCATGGATAATATGGTGGGTGGTCCTTTTAATGGATTTAGGATAGGCTCTAATACCATCTTAGAATGTGGGTTTGAACTAAACCAACAACAAAAGCTAACTCAGAGTGAGGGTTGTCCCCACTTATATACTCTATCTTGACATTATCTCTAACTAATGTGAGACTTGGGTTTTTCCCAATACACCCCTTCACGTTCAACACTTTCGGGCTTTATGCATGGATAACATGGTGGGTGACCCTTTTAATAGATCCAGGATAAACTCTTATACCATCTTAGAATGTAGGTTTTGGCCTAACTCAATTCCAAAAGCTAGCTCATACGGTGAAGGTTGTCCCCACTTATATACTCTATCTTGACACTATCTCTAACCGATTTGGGACTTGGGTTTTTCCCAATAGTAAAGCTGCTGTCATGAGTTCCTCTCTATATTTTTGTGTTTTATATATCTACCTATCCAATAATCTATCTCCCATTGGTTTCTCTTCTGATGAAACAGTAATCTTGGCCATTTGTTATTTAATTTGAGAAAATAGGCTGCTATGAAGTTCGAATTGGTTTGAGTAATTTCCAGTAATAAGACTATTTGGTTTGCAAATGAAATTTTCTTTGGATGACACTGGAATTTGACAAAAATTGTGTTAATGGTAACCCTGAGTACAATCGCCTCTTGATTTGAAAATCATGGATCATCAGCATTTACAAGGAACGTTGTTGAAGTCTGGGTTTCTTAGTTGTGTCATTTTGTGCAGATGCTGCCATCTAAAGATATTAACTTCGTCGGCTACACATACAAGAATTTTGAAATCGTGAATGATCATGAAATACCTGGAATTGGTAATTACATCTCTCTCTGTATATATATCTATATATATTATAATTGTTCTATATAATGTTTTCATCTCTTTTTCATCATTTTCTTTCCAGAACAAAAATATTCCTGTTTAATATATATTTTTATTGTGTACTTAAAGATTCTTTTGATCATTGAATGTAACACAATGTTTTATTCTCTTGTCAATTTAATTTGATTCCAAATTTGTTTAATTGAGATTTTATGTTGCATGGTGGAACATGTCAATGGATTAACTCTTTGTTGAGATGTTTATTGCCATGCAATTAAAATCTTTCAAGTTGCTTCTATACAGTTTCCTTAAACAGATGCCAGTTTATTTGAGCCCATTTTTACTGTGCCCATAAATTAACATGTCTTGGAAAAAAATGATGGTTATTTCTTTCAAAAAGTTGTGTTATATGCAGTTTTGCTTATATGAGAAACAAATATTAATAACTAATTTTGGATGCTGATGCATTGAGTAATTTTAATTTCAATATACCATAATTTTGCCAAAGATCATGCTGGTGAACCCGGCTAGTCTGAAAGAGAGCATTTTCTTTTTTCTTTTTCATTTTTTAACCATCTCATTGATTTATCATTGCACTTCTCTTCACAAGTAATTTTTGTGTACATTATCAGCTGAATTGAAGAAGAAGAGCACAAAACCTAAAAGACCATCTATTAAGGCCCTATTCGGTAAGAATATCTTATTGTTTTCCTATTCTTTGAGATATTCATCTTTCTATATATCCACTGAAAGTATTGATGATATGTTTTAGATGCAAATGCAATAGTTCACTTCACTAAAGAGTAGTGTATAGTGATACCGAATGATTCCATTCTAGAACTGCACATACTTCTTCCTTCTTCTTTGTGTCTCAGGGTAGCTTCTTTGACATATTAGAAGATTATATTTTATTCGTCTTAAAATGAAATAGATAAAAAAACAAGAAAAAACAGGAGGAAAAAACGGGAAGTAAACCTTGACCATATGATTTCTAACAAAATTCCCTTCTCCCCTTTTCTCTCCTAAATCCTAATTTCTAAGATATATGGATATATAAAATCATTATGAATTTATGGCCAGTTGAAAGGGAGAAAACAGAGGTATTAGATGTTGAAACTATATACCTCCACTCAACTCTCAACAACACAGCAGACTCCATTTTATATAGGCTGAATGCTATAAATACAAATAAATATAGGGGATTCTATTCTTATATACATGATATGATATGCCTATAATATAAAACTGTACAATAATTACATAGATCCTAATCAGATTTTAAACACTCCTCAACAAACTGGAGCATATAAATCATATGCACCAAGCTTCTTACATAGATAACTGATTCAAGGACTTTTTAGGGATTTGGTGAAGGCATCTGCCAATTGATTATTGGAGTTGACAAAGCTAGTGGTGATGTCTCCTAATTTGATCTTCTCCTTGACAAAATGACAATTTTTCTCAATATGTTTGGACCTCTAATGGAAAACAGGGTTAGTGGCAATTGCAATGCTGCTAGATTATCTTTCTGCTATTACTTTAAACAGCACTTAGATGGCATTTGGCTTCTGAATTTTTCCTTAGGACTTTCCTCCTATGGCCAATATAGAAGATAAGGGGTGCGAAGGCAAGGGAAGAATGTCGTAACTAGTTTGTCAATATAAAGGGAAAGACAAAGGTACTGCACTGAATTGATGGCTTGGAGAAAGGCACAAATATCTTGTTCCCATGTAGGCTCTGCATCAAACCAGAAAACCAAATATCTTGGTGTAAGATAACAAGTACTTTTTTTTTTTTTTGGGGGGGGGGGGGGGGGGGGGGGGG
>PYAF01000227.1:530193-550712 GCA_007407185.1 Glycine tomentella | reverse complement strand
GTGGGTGGGTGGGTAAGGGAAATGATAATTAGGGTGTTTATTGATAAAAGAAGACCCAATACAAATCACTCTCAAGTCCTAAATGATAAGAAAATTGGGTAGTAGCCAACTCCTGCATCCCTTCAGCGTACAATCTAATTGTGATAAGCATCCAAGCACTTGGGAAACCCTCCCTTAAAATCTAGTTGTCACGGGGGGAACCAAGCCACATAAGTACTCCACTCAACATCTCATAGTAAGACTTAGGTACCTCGTAATACACAAGTTCCTAGCATAGCAATTAGCACCATCCTTGAGAGTTATAGAATTTCATGAATTGTGTGTCTTGGATGACCACACTAAGCCTTTATTTATCATGAGAATCATGATACAACTAACATAAGTAATCCCTAGTGTAATTAAGGTAAGATTATGCTATTCCCTATTTCCATATTTACTTAAAGATCTAATCATATCTTTTAACTCTCCCCCTCAAGCTGGAGTATATATGTCGTATGCACTAATCTTTTTAGAAATATGGTAAACTCAATAGAAACAAAAGGCAATTCTAGCTGTGTGGTCGTGCCGCATAAATGATGGCTCGGCAACAGCCAACGGAGGTCTGCAGTTGCGATGGATACTGTTCACCTGTGAAAAGAGCACACACTAAGAGCGTGAGATGCACGCACGTGTGGCGAGTTTTGCGCAGCAAAAGGACACGTGTGAGATCACGTCAGTGGTGGTTTCAAGACATCATCAATGGTGCGACGTAGATCAGCAGAAGGTGGTTCAGATCCGCAGGTTGTTTGCTGGAAAGGTCATCAAAAAAGCTTAAAAATGTCGCTGGAAAGAGATGACGAGTGAAGGGCTCACTGGGGATAGTGGGTCCCTGGTGAGACATAATTTTTTTGACATCTCAACCAAGAATAATCAGCTCTGCTACCATATAGAATTTCATGAATTGTGTCTTGGATGACCTCAATATGCCTTTATTTATAATGAGAATAATGATACAATTAAGGTAAGTGATCCCTAGTGTAATTAAGGTAAGATTATGCTATTCCCTATTTCCTTGTTTACTTAAAGATCTAATCATATCTTTTAACAAGAGTCAACTCCCGATGACCACACTGTATATCACACTTCCATCAACCTGTTTGGTCTTTTCTTTTGTAAGTAGTCCTTTTCGAGACACTAACAGCTAGCTTTGCTTCCAATTGGTAAGCACCTAAGCACTGGGAACTCTTCACTTAAGTACTTCACCGAGCACCTCATACTACTTGATATGGGACTTAGACACCCCCAAATGCCCAAGTCCCTATCAAACTATCTCATAATTCATATGGTGTTTTCATGTGATTACTTGGACTTTTCCTCTGAGATTAGTATTTTGGACTTTTCCTTTATTAGCATTTTGGATACTAAAGGTCTCATTTCCAATGCCTTGCCTGCTATAAAGAATGGTTGTCAAGTGTGTATGGCCCTGGACTTGGATAGGCTTCGGTGTTATCTAAATATCATGGTTTTATGCCTGTCTTATGAAGTAGCATATGAACAGTAGCACTAATAGCCCTTTAAAATGTGTTTATAAAATAAATGCTAATCTTGCACTAGTATCCTGCTTTTTAGAACTGCCATACCCCCAATATCATTATGAAATTGGCATCAGAAGTTCATTACTCATGAGAATCTCCTCATATGTAGTTGCCCTTACTTTTTGGCACTGAACATTGATGCATATGTTAGTATATCTTCTGGTTTGGGTTGTTGCAGTCTTTAATGAATTAATTTTATTGTATGACACAGATGATGAATCAGCTACGGCTGCCAATCAACCTGTCAGAGGGAGCTTCTTAAACCTCTTACCTCCTCAAATGGAAGTTCCTGAAAAAAAGTGAATCACAATGATTTACTCCAATATTTTACAGGACTGCTTGATGGCCATGGTCACAACCAAATGTTGATGACTACTGATTGTTATGCATTTTCTCACATTCTTTTGTTAGATGAGTTGATGGATTTGGAAGCCAGGTCCCTGAAATTTCTGGTTTTGGATGGCTGAATTTTTTGGCTGACTGGGATATTTTCCGTGTAGAAATATCTTTTAAGGTGTATATTCTTCAATTCACCTATCAAACTGCAATGTGTTAAATATTATAGTTTTTTTTCTCTCCTGTAATTAAGTTACTATTGAAGTTGAAATGCTGACAAGATGTGTAATTCACACATTTTTGTACAATATATAGAGATTGATTGGTTTGTAGGTTAACATTTTCTGTTATGTGACATTAGGGCCGAAACTTTACAACTGAAATCCTTGCCTTTATGATTAGTACTACCGGTCCTTTTTTTTTAACAAGTAAAAGTGTATTTTACACTATAATTTGTTTTTTATTTTTTAAAAAAGACCGAGGTAGTACTAGTTATAGCATTTCTAACTTCACTTTTTCTAAATTCCATCCAACTTTATTTGTGTACACTCCTATTTAAAATATTTGGTTTAAAAAATTCTGAAAAAAATCAAGATTATTTCTCATGACCTAATAATTAAATTTAAAAAGTGAATTATGCAAAAATCAAGGTTTGTCATTTCAATATGATTTTAAAGTTTAATATATTTTTAGTTACTCAAATTAGGGGTCTATTTTTTAAAGTCTTTCAAATTATAGTTTATTTTTTTTAGTCCTTCAAATTTGAGAAATATATTTTTTAGTCATTTTCTCCCACAAATTGTGAATTCATTATTTATTGTTTGATGCACAATAAAAACATATATGAAGGAAAAAAATATTTTATGAATTTGGAAGGCTAAAAAAATATCTTTTAATTTGGAAGATTAACGTTGAGAGATGGTTATATTTTGAGGATTAAAAACATATTTAAGTTTGGTTATATAAATCTGATTGCATAAATCAATTTGATTAGTTGAACTTATAATTGGCCAAGAGGTAAATTTTTTGATGAATTTAAGGTATTTCTTGATTGGGAGTCAAAGATTAACTTCTCGAGTTAGGAAGATATATTCTAAAGTTAGACTTATTCTAACAAATATTTTTCATATACACAAGTCTAGAGATTGAATATGTGGCTACATCAACATATTAGGGTGAGAATATTTGTGAATTTTATGTTTATACCATGCTGGTAGGTTAAGAGACTAGCACAAGCAAGTATAACTTTGAAAATTGGATAGTTTGAGAATGGGTTTTTTTTTTTTTTTTTTTTTTTTTATGGCAAGTTAAAAATTTGTTGACTGGATATGAATTAGTAGATTTAGTAAAAATTACTCCTTCAAATTATACCTCATATATCTAGATGATTTGGGTATCTTTGTACCTTTGAGTCATATTCTCAAACTTAAAAAATCCTAACTCAATCTCACTAACTTCAAGAGGCTATCAACTAATGTGGTAAGCCCAATTGATTATCATAATCGATTGACTCTAAATTGGTTATCAACTAAAATAGTTGACTTGATTGTCAATCTTGATCGATTGACTTGATTCTCAAATCTTGATTGACCAATTGTTCTCATATAGCACCCGCTCCACTTGAAATTTCTCAATTTCAAAATATATCAAAATCTTGAATAGTAAAATAAAGTGGTATGCTGTTTTTCCAAGATTGAATTTCATATTCAAATTAACCTTATAATCATAAGAAAATGGATGTTTTAAATATGGGTCTAGCAAACGAAATATTGAGATAGGATCCAATCCAATAAGATCTCATCTCTTTATTCTTCTACTATTTATTTATACTAATTTCTAGCAACTAAATCATCTAATTATTTGATTGCATCTTATCTTATCTGATAAAAATATAATGTAGTCTTATCTTATTTATTTTATATATAAATATAAGGTAAAATTAATGTTTAAAAATAAAAGATAAAACAAATATCCTATCTTATCTAAACTATATTTATGTTTTTATTCATATTAGATATTTTTCTACAATAATCTTTTTAAGATGTTACATTTTCTCACCTACTATAAGAATTTTATTCACAAAATTAACACAATATGTACCATATCAACAACATAAATAATAGGATCAAGCACGGAAGGATAAATTGATATTTGTCCGTAGCAAATAATTGATTAGCACAACATACAACAACATGATTCGAAGGAACCAATGCATATCATGTATGACAACCAAAAAAGAGATCAACAAGATAAGATTCATCTCAAAACATACAAGACTATTCAACAATAATAGAAGTAATAAGTTAACAGATCATTCCTACAAAATTCGAATTACCCTTTGAACTAGGGGTTAAGAGTTGTCATTGTCTTGACGGCAACTCCACCTATATTTTTCTATATGACAGGTAACCTTCGTCTTCTCTTGCATAACTTTGGCTATCCGATACAAAGTTGTTGCAAGTGCATCACTTGAGTTTTTCCCTCGCTTATTAGTTCTCCTAAATTTGCACACCACCGTCCACCAATAAAATATTAGGTTGATGAAGTTCAATATTTACCATATCAGTATGTAACATTTATAGTTGTAACAAGTAATCTTATACACCCATATTTGATTTTTTTTTTTTTTTCAAAACAAATCTAGTACCACAATCTGACCAAGATCACATTGCTTAATACCAAAGAAAAAAAATTCTGAAACTAACAACTCAAAACTAGTTTTGGTTTTTAAAAATAAAAATTTCAAAGCTAAAAACAAAAAATACCCTAAACGAAACCTAAACTATATATATATATATATATATATATATATATATATTTTTTTTTTAAATTTTATTTCAATCTTAATTTTATTTAAGTTGCATTGTTCTTCCATTCCAAGTTTTTCGAGCTTCTTCTTCTTAATGTTCAACTATCTTCTTATAGTATTTTTGAAATTAACTTGGAGCAAAGTGATTTATATTTGAATATTAAAAGCAAGTTAGCAATGAAACTCAACATAAAAGATTTTATCCAATACAATTTTTTTTTATTTTAACTCAAAATTAATTCAAAACTCAAAATCAATTTCCTAATATAAAATTAAATATGTGAATATTTATCTAATATTATACTAGTACCTAGTTGCTATTTTACTGTGATTTTGTATGACCGAATGTGAATCCAAACATACAATTCGAAGTTCATTTGTTTTTACTTTTTAGTATCCCTTCTTCTCACCATTGCTCGTATGATTTGAAGTTGAAGGTATTCTAGATCTTGTTGTTGAAGTTTTTTTAAAACCGTTGTGTGTTGATCTTAAAAAACTAATCACCCGATAACAATGATCATTAAATAATATCAAGAAACAAAGATAATAAATATTAATTATTACATTTTATTCAATTGTCAAAATAAAAAAATAGAATTTAATGATTATGCAGCAATAGTTTAAAGTAATTTTATAAGTGTCATTCGGTTATAAATTATGATTGATATAATTTTTAAAATAATTATAATAAAAGTCAACAAACTTATCATATATGATAAATGTGATTAGATAATAATATAAAATTATTTTCACCATTAATGCATAATCTATTTTCTCAAAAATAAAAAATTACTATGAAAAATCACTTTAAAACGTAAAATTCCTTTATAATCGTTATTAAAATTTAAATATTTTTACAATTTATATATATATATATATAATAATAATAAACTATTATAAATAAAATTCACCTCCATACAAATCATAATTGTATCTTCATAACGAAAAAAAAAAAGCAGAGTTTGATAGGATTACATTTTCGTCTTAAAATTCATGCCTCTTTCTAGTTTCTACCATCTATGATGCATGTACACCGATACGCGATACACGACACGATACGACATGATACTCTGACACGTAAATTCTAAAAAATACCGACATGTTAGGACACGTTTTGATATTAAATAATATTTTTAATATATATATATATATATAATATAATTTATATTTAATACATATAACAACCTAAAATAAGTCATATAATCATTCAAGTATTCAAATTTCATAACATAAATATAAAGCAAAAATAAGAAAACATCCATAAAGTGTTATTAACAAGTTCAATTAATTTCATCTCCATCTCGAAGAATCATAACCTCTATATCTGGCTCATCAAGTGAAAGACTGACAACTTGAAGATCTCCAACATCATCAAGTGAATCAAATGTATCTCTAGTAATGTCCCACATTTGATTTGCTTCTTGTTCATAACTTAAACTCTTTTTTGATAAGAGTCGAAGGTTGTCATGCACATAAACCAAGTATTCAGCACTTTTTGGAGTGATCTTATTCCTCTTCATGGAATGTACAAAAGAATATAAATTTTTATCAATTTTTTTTTTAAAAAAGTGTCGAAACGTGTCGAAAAAGTTGATTGTGTGTTCGACTCGGTCAAACTTGCGTGCCCCCCTAGTCAATGTGTCCTAAAAAGTTGACCATGTGTCGAACGGGTGTCAGAATGTGTCAGTGTACGACATGCATTTTGGACAAAAAAAAAGGAGTGTATGGTCTTCATAGTCTAGCATCACCAACCCTCTTTTTCAAAAAAAATGCAACGTGGCTAAACAAAAGCCCAAAATTTAACCCAACACCAAAAACAAAAATAAATAAAAAACAAAAAAATAGAACAAGAGAGTAACCGAATAAACCCACAAAACAACCCAAAGCAGCACAAGAAGTTCCATTTTCAACACTCATCAGATCCCAGTGATCAATTGCGTTAACAACTGGTACGTTCTCTTACATTTTTTTTCTCTCATTCATTTTCTTCCAAAACCCAACAATATCGTAGCTTTTCAAATCTGTGTCCTAGTTTTGTTTCTCTCCGATTTCAGCTCCGAACAACACTCGCGGTTTCGATTCGCGTGCAATGCAATGTGATTCTTGTTTCCTTCTTCCCATATTTTACAGATACATGAGACCCATCTAGTTTATCAGTCTTTCTAGGGTTTCATCAATTTTCTCAAACGCCAATATTTTTCTTAAATTTTTTTATGTATGAAATTATTGTGCAGATATTATGATGAGCACAAAATTGAATTTTTCTTTGTGGTACTGTTTTCTGATCAGAATTAGAGTTTTATCTTGATAATTTGAGCAATAAAAGTTTGTATTAAAGGTCAACATAGATTACCGAGGTAAAACTGCAATTCAGATTGGAGAACAACACCAAAAGTACCAAAGTACCTATGAAACTGTATCTAAGTTTTGTCCTTGTTTATATTTGATTTTATTGTGCTGAATAGGTTTGATTATGATTAGTTGTAATTGGTAACTTGAAATCATTCTCTCGAGTTTATTCATATGCTTTCATGTTATTGGCTGGCCCCAAAGTTAATAGCCAATTTTATTTGATGATGTATTGTTGTGGACAGTTTTGATTAACCCGAAATCATTTGTTCTAATACTTGGACTTACTGTCAGGTAAGGCAACCATGAGGGGCATTCTTTCTGTAAGGACAGCCTTGGTTCAACATCATAGTGAGAAATTGGGCCTTGGTTTCAGACTATTTAGCACTCAGGGTGCTTCCACTGCTAGTACCCCACAGCCGCCGCCACCACCTCCACCACCAGAGAAAACCCATTTTGGTGGCCTTAAGGATGAGGACAGGATATTTACTAACTTATACGGGCTGCATGATCCTTTTCTCAAAGGTGCCATGAAACGAGGAGATTGGCATCGAACGAAAGATTTGGTACTTAAGGGTACTGATTGGATTGTGAATGAAATGAAGAAGTCTGGCCTCCGTGGGCGTGGTGGTGCTGGTTTCCCTTCGGGCCTCAAATGGTCATTCATGCCAAAAGTATCTGATGGCCGCCCTTCATATCTTGTTGTTAATGCTGATGAAAGTGAACCTGGAACTTGCAAAGACAGGGAAATTATGCGGCATGACCCACATAAATTGTTAGAAGGTTGCTTGATTGCTGGAGTGGGAATGAGGGCTAGTGCTGCTTACATCTACATCAGGGGTGAATATGTGAACGAACGTAAGAATCTCGAAAAGGCTAGGCAAGAGGCTTATGCAGCTGGTTTGTTGGGTAAGAATGCTTGTGGCTCAGGCTATGATTTTGATGTTCATATCCACTACGGTGCTGGAGCTTATATTTGTGGTGAGGAAACAGCCCTCTTGGAGAGTCTTGAAGGGAAACAAGGTAAGCCAAGGTTGAAGCCGCCCTTCCCAGCCAATGCTGGGTTGTATGGATGTCCTACCACTGTCACAAATGTGGAAACTGTTGCTGTTTCTCCAACCATTCTAAGGCGTGGGCCTGAATGGTTTGCCGGTTTTGGTAGGAAGAACAATGCCGGTACAAAGTTGTTTTGTGTGTCAGGGCATGTGAACAAGCCTTGCACTGTTGAGGAGGAAATGAGTATTCCACTGAAGGAGTTGATAGAGAGGCACTGTGGAGGTATTCGAGGAGGATGGGATAATTTACTTGCTGTGATTCCAGGAGGATCATCTGTTCCTCTGATTCCAAAGCATGTATGTGATGATATCTTGATGGATTATGATGCATTAAAGGCTGTCGGGACAGGGTTGGGGACTGCAGCTGTAATTGTAATGGATAAATCTACGGATGTTGTGGATGCTATTGCAAGGCTTTCCTACTTCTACAAGCACGAAAGTTGTGGGCAGTGCACACCATGCAGGGAGGGAACTGGTTGGCTTTGGACAATCATGGAAAGAATGAAAGTTGGGAATGCCAAGCTAGAAGAAATTGATATGCTTCAGGAGTTGACCAAACAAATTGAAGGGCATACAATTTGTGCCTTGGGTGATGCTGCTGCATGGCCAGTGCAGGGTCTTATCAAGCATTTCAGGCCTGAGCTTGAGAGAAGGATTAGAGAACATGCAGAAAGGGAGCTGCTGCAGGCCACTGGTTAGGCTTTTACTAAGGTTGTTTCTTAACAGAGTTACCCTTATTTTACCATTTCAATCATTTTAAAAAAGTTTATTTACTGGACTTTTCCTTATTTTTTGTTTAATCAGGCTTGAAAATGGTAGATAAACATAAGGGTTTAGTAGATGAAAAAATATTTTTACTCTCAAATTGATATAGTGGACAGCAATGTATTAGATTATTAGAGAGGTATGAGAGAGAGATGATTAGACACAAGAGAATTGCACATGCAAACTAGATTGTTTTATTTATATATTTTTATTTTCCGAATTAAACCTGAAAAAAAGGTTAGAACAGAGATCAGACAACAATGGAAGAACACAGGACAAAGCCCCTCACAGAGAATAATCCCTCAATACACAATACACAGGCTTTTTCTGTCTCAAACACACTCCATACCAATTACCTACTGAATACTGAAACTGTCATGCCATGTAAATATACTGCCACACAAATGCTAACTGCCTAAAGACACAAATATTAAACAAACATAAATAATTCAGATGCATAACATCCTAAACAACTGCCAAAAGACGATTCACATAACTATTCATAGCTAGTATGAACTAAAATGCATAACCAGGTGTCCAAGAGCTGAACTTTAGTAGTATGTTATTCCAACGAAATGGTGGATGCTTAATATTTAGGTATTGTTGAAACCTCTTTTAAGGATGTAGCTTGTTAAATTAACTAGCTTAGAGAATGTTTAAGTGTCTCGCTAATGAATGCAGATTTTTTTGGTTAAAATAATATGATAAAAGCAAAGATTTGTCAAAAGGAGTGGAAAGTTGTGCCTGGAACTTTTTATTCTGAGTAACTTGCACTCCCCATCCGTTGAGAGATAAATCTGTGCTATACTTTAGTTCATTTTAATGTAAGCAGGCTTATGGAATTTTTTTCTCTTTCTGTGGATTTTAATGTAAGTAGGCTTATGGAAGATTTTGATAAATTTTTGGGACTTAAGAAGATGAAATGAAAATTCTGGGTAAAGTTATAAAGCTGATAATGTAGGGATTTTTTAAAATGTCATATCATTTATAAAGTCCTCAAATCAATAAAAGGATGTTCAAAATTAGTTGATGATGACATTGAAAGTTGTAAAGAATGGAGAACTGTTTCTAGGAGGCCCATTTACTGTTGCTTTCCACTAGTAAGTAGCCTGTTTACATTAAAATGGACTTAAATTCATCTCTTAGAATAGGGGAGTGTAATTAACCTTTTAAATTTTGTGCTCTGTTTATGGTTACCACATATTATAACATGAAATTCCAATGAACCCATTTTTTGATTCAGTGACACATTTCCTTTATTCAGAGGCTTGGATTTCTTACGACTTGCATGTGTGATCAAAGTATTTAAAGTCATATATGGCTGTTAGGAGAAAGTTCTAATAAAAGTAAAAAATATAAGCATTTGTGAATTGAATGCAAAAATTGTTATGGGTTAAATTATTAAAAAAAAAAAATTAAAAAAAAAATGAATATTTGTGAACACTGTGAATATCATTTGAAAATGGGCAGTTAAAATAAAATCGAACTTTCCATTGATTCGGGTACTTGGAATCCTATGGATGAAGACATGGTTTCTCTGAATCCCATTGAATTTCATTCCTAAGAGGAACCTTATAAAGATTGTATTGATTCTTATCAATGATTTTGTTTTTCTTAGCTTTGATTTGCTAAAAGAATTATGTTAGTGTGGTATGCTTTGGTAGCAATATGAATTCTAATATTCAAAGTTATTTGAGGATAACATATGTAGTACATTATGATGGATTTGCCTCATAATGTAAGAAAATGTATAAAGTGAGAAAGTAAAGGTTTATCTACCCTTAATTTGTATCAAATCACTTGTAAACTTAACCCACTTTGTATCAAGAGTGAACACTGAACACATACCTTTACTTTCTCACTTTGCACATTTTGTCATAGAGACCAGCCTAATCCCATTACGATTTCAATATTTTTTTCTGTGCTACAGTTCGATATAGGTGTTTTTGTTATGCTACTGTTTAAGTTGTATAGTTTTTTACATGTGAGATTGAGCAACTTGTTGATCTGCGAGGTTAACATGAAAATAATGCTAGACTCATATCTTTAAATGTTGACAAGCACCTTTGCCATTGACTTTGCTTTAGATTGATTCCATCTAAATATATAAATATGAAAGAAAACTTATACTTAAATTCATTAACTTTGCTGAAAATTTTCATCTTTGCAATGTAAGATGTCAGATTATATGTCTGACCGTTCTTTACACATGAACTGTACTGGTTTTATTAACATGAAAATGTGCAAAGTTTCATCTAAATTTTCATGTCTGATTGTGTAGGGGTGTGACTTTACTGCTGGATAGCAAGAGTTAGAATAAGACAGTGCCAGTCATTTTGGAAAGATAGGTGGCTCAGGTTACTGTAGCTTTATTGCTACTTCTATTTTCTTTTATGCTGTAGCAATTATGGCTGGACCATACCTGGGAAACCATTTGGGCGAGTTTAAACTCTACCTGCTTGTCATTTGGCACATTTTCATGTAATTTGTTAATAATATCTGTATACTGTTATTAATTTTGAAACACAATTCATGATTATGCATGTTATCATTGAATGATGAGGGATGATGTCACTGGATAACCTAACTTATTTGTGATTGAATTATTCATTTGGAATAACTTTTTAGAAGAACATGTCATTGTTCAACAACATGCTCAACTTGCTTGTATGAAGTCTGTTGATCCATGCATGGACTAAAACATGTCCATACATGATTTTCAGCTAGTTATAATCCTGGTACCAAGGTCGTTTGCATATTTCTTTTGCCATGCAAGAGGCATATTTGCCTTCCAAGGAATTTTCTTGAGTGTTTCCAATTCCGCTAGTATTTCTCAGCCCTTCTTTGAATACTTAATCCAATTTGCTGTGTTGTGATTTTGCTACATTTTATTCTAATAGCAGTTAAAGTTCTACCTATCTTCAGGTGTTCTTGTTCTCATAGCATACATCTGGGCTAATACATGGTGTTAACCAAAACAAGCGCAATGTTCACTTTAAACGTTTAGATTGTGAAGCAAACACAAGTTTTGGAATGTTATAAGAGCATCTTTAGTGCAAGATCTTGAGTAAGGATCTTGAACTCAAGGTCTGATCTTTATTAGATCTCCCAATAAAGGAGTTGAAGAGATCTCCAATATGGAGGATGAATTCTTGTAGAAGATCTCTTAGGATATGTACATTGTTCAAAAAAGAATAATTTTTTTTCGTTTTTCTCTTTCCTTAAGATCTCAAAATAAGATCTATCATTAAAGGAAAAAAATAGAAGAGATTGAGATTTTTAATCATATGTGACATTATGGAGTCTACAAAAAAGTAGTCTAAGATCCTAATTTGAGATCTACCACTAAAGATGCTCTAATATGAAATTTGTATATTGATTTGTTTTAAGATTTGATACCTAAATTTGAAAATTTATCATCGAATTTTACTTGCGTCAAACATATTTATAACTGAACTGATGGCCTATATACTAATTCAGAGGTTGATGGGAAAGGAAATTTGAGAGAAATATTATGTATTGCTTTAGTTTACATTGAGAATAGATACAAGTTATTTTTACAAGGATACTAAAAATACTTCTATTATAGTATGTTTGCTAGAGTTTAATGTCCAAGATGACTTTACAATTTGGTAAGATTATGAGTCAGAATAATTTTTCCATAATTTGCCAGTATAGTTATTTCTTGTTATTTTCGAGTCCCAAAAATACTGTTGTTATATTTGTCCCTGAAATTTAAAACTAAAATTAGGTTAAGCTTGAACTTACCGCCATTCATGTAAAAGTTTAGACATAAAAATATGTTATGGGTGAAAAGGTTTATAGTAAGAATAATTTTTCTTTGGCTAAATTAAGTTTTTAGTCTTTCAACTTTTTTATATTATCATTTTTATTCCCTCAATTTTTTTAATAGTTTTTAATCATCTATTAATTTTTCACTAGCATTTTTAGTCCCTTTAAACTTTTTCTCCCTCGTTTATTTTTGTTATTCAAAATTAATCTCAAATATAAAATATCTAATGGACTAGAAATGGACAAATATTGTTAAAAAGACTAAAAATGTTGACTGAAAATTAATGGAGGATTAAAAGTTGTAAACTTTTTTTTTGAAAAACTAAAAAGTGGAGTCTAAAAAAGTTAAGAGACTAAAAGTTTAATTAACCTTTTTCGAAGTTGACTCTGACCATTCTTGCATTCACAATGATAAATTGATTTGAATGGTGTTTGACTGAATTCCTTAAGGGGGTGCTTCTTGTATGGAATCATCTTGCATCCCCAGAAATATGAAGGTGGAAATGCTTATTTCCATGTTAACAAAAAGAAAATATTTTCAGGTATCTTTTATTCTAAGAAAAGTTACATTCTCATGTTTACAGAGTTCTTATCTCATGTTAACAAGGTAAGAAAGTTGCATTTGAGAAATTATTTTCAAACTTCACTGTAACTTCCATTTTATATTTTTTAAAACTTTAAAATATTTCTAACAATTTAAAAGTTAACCAAACACATTTTTATATTTGCCAAGGAATAATATTTTCAGCTGCAATATTATAGGGATGTGATTTCTGAGAATGCAAAGATGATTTCTTGAAACAAACAGTCCCTTAGTGATAGGAGATTCAGTATAGACATAGATGGAGCTATGCTGAATGGGTAGCCAATTCCTGCGTTACAGATAAGAGTTTGGCTTACGAAGATATTTCTCATCCTGTAGTGAAATGTAGGCTTCTTCAGAAACTCTAGTTATATTGTGCTGCTACGTCCTGTTTACTGAGTAGTGAGTATACTCATACTTTTTAGTTTTTAGTTCTTTTTTTGTATTTTTTAGCTTTTTATTCTCTAATATAATTTTTTTATATCTTTATTGTATACACAAACAGATAACTTTTTACATTCTCTTTGAACCTATAAAAGCCAGATTTGATACCAATTTAGTCCTAAAACAACTCCATAACTGATTTAATTGTTTTTCTTACATGGAGCAGATGGAGAATACTAAACTTTTACACAGTAGTGGAAGATAAAAAGTTTCATGGACATATTCATTAGGCTATATTCCTTTCTCCAATTTTGTTTTTCTTCAAATGTTCAATGTAACATCTCTCCAATTGTGAACAATGTAAAGCAAAATGATCACAGACTAGAGAGAGATAAACAGAGAAGAGTGAAAAGCGATAAATGTAATAGCTAGGTCTTTACAATATTAAGATGTCCACATATCAATGTTAAATCAACTAATCACTTGAAACCGCTTAATTTGACACATTAGCTGTCTTCTCCTTCAGTTATGGTGCAAGTACATCTATGGAATGCAATTGTCATAGTCATTATGTGAATCGTGATTCCTATGCCCATTCTTTGAAGAAGTGTGATCCCTCGGGGGTTCTTAGTCAATCTCTGCATAATCTTGACAAAGACACGGGCATAGAGTATAAAACAGACGAGCATGGTGAAAGATATAAAGCAATCAAACTTGAAGGGGGAATGTGTCTATCAAGGAAGCGTTTTATTGGCCCAAACGTACTCTACTCTTTTATATTTTATTTTTTGTCCCACAATTGACTAGTAGTATATATTATATACCAAGGTGTTTTTAAGAGAAAAAAAGCAGGAAAAATCCTTTAAAAAATTTCTGAAACTATATTTTAGGTTTGAGAGTCTATTACATATAGGAAATATATTGATACTTGTTGACTTTGTTATAAAAATGATTATTGTAAGAAATGTTTTTTTTTTCTATTTTGTGACTAATAAAATATTTAAAAATAATTATGAGAGATAATTAAATTTAATTTCATGAAAAATTAATTGATAAATAGGTATGATTTTTTTAGTGAAGTTTTAGTACAAAATTTTACTTAAACTATGATCACATTGTCTGTTGACAAAGTATACATCGTAAAAATAAGAGAAAAAATATTTAATTGTAATTAGTCTCTACTAATTATATTTAGGTCTCCTTAAAACTTTTATTTTATTTTATTTTGACACCGTTGATTAGAATAATAATATTTTAATATGGTTCAAATGAATGCAAATTTGAGAGCTTTCAATAGTCAAAAAATACAATGTGACCCTTGAAATTATCCTTAGAAGTTTCTTGGTAGATGAAGGGAGAAAGAATCCAGGAGGAAGAAATTGTTAGTTTAAATCTCTTTCAGTAACAAAAACTAACAAACTAATATTTGTTGATAAAAAAAATTAGGATAAAACTCACAATTTTGACGAGTTCAAGAAAAATAAGATTTGTTGTGAGTGAGAAAATGTTTATAATTTATTGAAACTTTTGAGTGGAAAACTCGAGTTCACAAGACAATACAATATTTCAGAAGAGTTTCTCAAGTTTGTCAAGAAAACTTGTAATCTTATTCTAAGGATTGCATATTTGTTAAGATGTTTTTGTGTATGTATCAGGCAAAAGACAAAAGGTGTCAAACTATGTTAAATTTGTATTTTATAATTTCTATGGCTAAAATACAGTTTTAATATTTTATGGTCTCAATTATATTTAATTTGATCCTTCAATTTATTCTTTTATGTTTCTAAAGTGAGTCAAAATGTTTTTTCAAAATAATGGTTAAATGTTTTGAATTTTAGGATATGATTTTAAATCATTTTTTTTTACTAATTTGAAACCTGAAATGTGTTTCATTAAATTCACTTATATAACAGCTGGGAAAATCAAACAAATATTTGAACAAAAAAGTATCATAAACATGATGAAAATCAAAATGAAAAATAAGTCTCATAAATAACTTGACAATAATTTGATATTAGAGTTTTCATTTTTTTTTATTGCTCCTTGAGTTTACTTTTCAAGTGATTTTCATCATATTTATAATGATTTTTATTTGAAATTCCGTACAATTTTCAAACAAAAAGGTTTAAAATCAGTCTTTAAAAAATCATTATTTTAAAAGGATGATTTTGATTTACTTTAAAAAGATAATAAAGAACTAAATTGACATAGGCTACTCATGGAGAACGATGCTACTAACTTCTTATGGAGGATCACAACTTAGGAATTAATTCCATACAATTTTAAAGATCAAGGCACCTGGCCTGTTGCTTGCGGAGGGTTTGTGTGCATGTTCATCATAGAGTGAGATGATTGATGATGAATGAGTTAGAGTGTAGAGATCAGTGAAAAGTGATCTTTGAAGTTCGATCTGTGCGTGTGTGGTGAGAGAAGAAAAATGGAAGTGTGGTGCTCAGGAGGAAGATGAGAGTGAGATACTTCATATTAGTGAAAGGGAGAGAAACTGTGAGAGATATGATATTATATTTTCTCAAACTTGTTTTTAGTCTTGGACTTTTTTTCAATTCAACTAGGTGAGATTATGTTGTACAACTATGGTTCAATATACGAAAGATTATAATACTTGTGTATCTTTTCAAAAAGAATAATAAATAATTGTGAACACAAAATATATAACAAAGAGAAGAAAAAAAAAGAAAAGAGAAATGTATTAGTTCATGAAGGAATCGAAAAAAAAAATCTTTCAACAGTTTCCTAATAAAGTTTTCGAGAGAAAAAAATTAAGCTTAATGTTACAACAATGTAAAATAGTTTATATTATCAACAAATCAAATTTATTATTTATATAAATTTTAAGATACTTATTATAAAAGTTAATAAATTTATTATAGAAGATTTTGACATTGCACATAATATTTATATTAGGAATGACAAAACAAGTTGGTTTTGATGGTCCAACCTCTTTTGGCCCATTTATTTTAGGCCTATTGAGATTTTCAACTCACTTTGACCTATCTAACTTTGGCACACTAAAAAAAAAATTGAAGGCGAGTCAAAGCAAGTCATCTCGTCAACTCATTTTTTATAAAATAATAATACTAATAACTAGTATTTATTTTTATATTTTGTACATATATTATATAATATTTATTTAATTTATTTTTCCTTAGTAAATTATTATTCAAAATATAAGGTAATACATTTAAGTTTAATATTTTTATTTTTATTTTTGGTGGGCCAATCTACCAACCTAATGATAAACAAGACAAGGTTAAAATTTCAATCCAATTTTCTTATGTCAGATAGGTGAGACAACATGTGTGTTTGGCAGATTAATAGGAGGTTGGGTGGGTTGGTCGATTTTGCCACCTCTACTACTTCTAAAAGAGTTTTAACCAATTACCACCTAGGATGAAAGGTAGGTTTTTAAGTTATGTGTCAGGATGATATCCAATGTAAAATGAAGATATCATATTAATTATAGAAATATGTAAATATGTTTTTATCCTTATAAATTGTTTGGTTCTCTTAGAATGCGGATTTGACCTTAACTCAACCTCAAAAGTTAGCTCATGGGGTGAAGATTGTCCCCCACTTATGCATTCTATCTTTAGCGTGTCTCTAGCTGGTATGAGACTTTTGTTTACCCAATACATCCCCTCACATCCAACACTTTCGAGCTTAGTGTGTGAATAATATGGTGGTGACCTGTTAATGTATTTAGGATAGGCTCTGCTACCATATTAAAATGTAGATTTGAGCTTAACTCAACTCCAAAAGTTAACTCGTAAGATGAAGGTTGTTGCGTGTATAATATAAGGGGTGTATTGAGAAAAATTTAAGTCTCACATTGGTTAAAGATAATGCCAAGATAGAGTACGTAAGTAGGGGATAATCCCCATCATATGAGCTAACTTTTAGAGTTGAGTTAGGTCCAAACTTACATTCTAACATGTCCTTATAAAATTTCTTTTATTAGTTTTGAATTTTGTTATTTTGTTTTAGTCTTTCTAATATACTATCCCTATTTTATTCACTCTTATTAAGAAAATTAGTTAACTTTATTAAATTATGTCAATTCCAATTTAAAAAATATTTTTTTCCCTAGACTATTCTTCATTGAAACTTGATTTTTTCAAGCACAACTCTCTATGAAATGAAGGGTATTTTGAAGATAATTTCATTAAAGAAGATCAAATTAGTTGAGATTTACTTATATTTAAGACCAAAATATAAACATTTTTTTGCTTATATTAATTAAGATCGGAGAATATCTATTTTTTCATTTTAGTCCCTATAATATGTTGATCATTTACCTTTATTCTCTATCAAATATTTTTCTAATGAACTAATTCAAAACGGAAAAAAATATTGTAGTGATTAAAACAAAAAAATAAGACAGATTATAAGGACTAAAAAAAAATCAAAAACCAATAAAGGGAACTTTAAACCAAAATTCAAGCAAAAACTTTTAAGGGAGCAAAAGCAAAGTAAAACTATATTTTAGGACAAATATATATATATATATATATATATATATTTAAGTTTTATAAAAAATATTAACAATACACTCTTTTAGATAAAAATAATAAATTATTAATTAAAATTTATTAAAAATCATGAAATTTTGTGAGTTTTACATTTTATGTAATAAAACTCTCATCATTTTATAGTTCTCATCAATAAATTCTCACAATAGTAATATATATATATATATATATGCATATATATATATTAAAAAGTGTGTTGCCCTTGGGCGTATCCCTCTAAATCATATTTATACAATATGTATGTGAAAGAAACTTAACAGACCGCATCCAAGGACAGAAATTGGTTTTGTACGCATGTCTTTATACGGTAGGCTACCACCTCCAACTACCTCTGCGACAATGAATTCACTCCTACATTTACTAGCTAGCTGTCATAAAGTAGATTATGAAATGAAACCTAATTCTCAACACCATGTTGAATATGCTCAACGGCTCAAGTAAAAAGCTTCAAAAACTAAGAGAAGTGTAGTTTTGAAAATATGTGCTATATAAGTAATTACAAATTGTTTGAGAACCGTAAATCTGGAATATACAAGTATATATAAATTATCTAAGATTTAAAAGATAAAAGATACATATAATATTTTGAGATATGATAACACAACAATTTATATAATATTATTTTGAGACATGACATATTTATAACAATTCATATAACAATTTGTAGAACATTAGTTTTTGTGTTTTTCTCTTCATTATTATTCCATGTAATAAATGTTGTTAAAAGGAGACAGATAGAAAAAAAAATACTGTTGTACATATTGTTGTAGTATAAATTATTGTACAAATAACATTTTCTAATTTTTTCTGTCTATTTATCTTGTTTTAGGATAGTGTCTATTTTTCTCTTCACCATATTATTTATTACATATAAGATTTATTATTTTTTTCTTAGTTGTACACATTATTCTTTTAAAAACCGACTCGGTGACTGACTCGGTCGGGGTAGTGGGTCACTGGGTCAGTGGTCAAATTGGTGGGTCACTGATTGACCCGCATGATCCGGTCAATGGTCAAATCGATGGGTCACTGATTGACTTGCATAATCTGATTAGTGATCGAACCGGTTGACCTGTATGACAATGTCTTAAAATATTTATAAAAAAATCACAAATTAATATTATTTCATAACATAGAGTCATAGAAATATAATTCAAAAGTTTTAACAGATCATAATTTTCTCTAAAACATCACATACTGTAATCTCAAAATAAATTAGCTAGATCATTGATTAGTTTGCAATACACATATGCTATAAATATGTTTGTCCAAAGCATGGTCCTATAAGGAAGCCATAGATCACCAACCAAAAGATTTTAAACTCCAAGAATGTAAACAATGAAGCCCCAATTAAAATACGCATTCAACAAAAAATGTACAAAACTGAACTTTACAAGAGCATTAAATATATGGAACAAGGAAGCAAATAAGGTTAGGCAGATCCAAGAACCCTCCAGGAATATAGTATTTGAAGTTGAAAGCAAATGAAGAAAACTTAGAAATGATACCAATAAATAGTTGCCAGTTTAAATCAGTATAACAAACCAATGTTTTTCCAACCTTCCTTATCATTCCAAAATGCTGCAACATAGTTATTTAGAACAAACCTTTTAGTAAACTTTGGATAGATAGAAGAATAGTTCTGCAATCATAAGCTGAAGACCACTTCTGTAGAAACACATTTCTAGGACAAAATTATTAACTTTAAGAGAATCTAGTTGATCGAACTATTAGTGCAGGGTTATACAGATTGCTTCCTATAATATACTATTATCATTAAATCTATGTTTAATACAATACATCTTGATCTGATTCTAGACTTTGAATTCAAATGCCACACAATCTGCTATACATGTTTACATAATACATATACCATGCTAAAAGTAAAAGCTGAACCACAATGAAAACAACAAATTGTTTCACATACATTCTTCACAATCCTTGTTTATCACTACCAAAAAGAAGTCCATGAAACATTGACCTTTCTTGTTGTATGTTTCATGTCATGCATTTCATGCTTTATTCTCCAAGTGAGTTTCTACCTTTATAAATTATGCTACTACATTATACTACATGACTATGCGCACACACACTTCATATTTTTATCTTTTTTCCTTATCCATCAATCTATTATAGCATATCAATAATACTCTTCATCAATCATGTTTTCTCCTGCAACAAATCCCAAACTTAAACCATTTTACTTGAACCAATTCTTGATCCAATGCAACCAGTCAAATTGGAGAGATTGTTGGAGGCTTGGAGCTTAAAGTTTCCACACAGGGAATGAGTGGGGTTGAAAGATACACAGAGTTATCCCTT
>PYAF01000227.1:477719-493538 GCA_007407185.1 Glycine tomentella | reverse complement strand
TAGTAGTTCTATGTTCCAGTTGTTCCCTGTTTTAATTCTTTTATTCTTCTTTTCTCTTCTCCTCTCACCATTCTTTTATTTTAACTCTGTTTCTCTCTTTTGTTTTATTTTCGATTTATCATTGGGTTCATCTACCACCGACCCCAATTAATTTGGGTTAAAGGTGCTGTTGATGTTGATGTTGATGTTGATGTTGAATCATGTTAAGTACAGGTAGTTGACACAGAATACAGAATTTCAGATAATTGAACCTTCTTGTAGCTGGCCTATGTATAAGTAATTTTAGAAAATTGAATTATTTAAATGTTTGTTTAGCTCTAAAGGTATTTAAAATGTACTTTTATTTCATGGTTATGTTTTGTCCAAAATAAAAAAATTCATGTGTATGTGTAGTCAATGGTGCCTGCACCATAAATTAGTTTGATAATTTTCGTTCTCAGAAGAAACTAACAACCCTAATTGGTAACTATTGTGTTGTAGAAGTATTGTCATGCTGCACATTTTAGTTGACAGGATAACTGATCCTTGTGTATCTTTCGCACTGAATTTTTTCCACTGATATACTCATACAAATGAACCAAAAGGTGGGTAATATTGCATTGGCTGCAAATAAATTTTGTTTTGTTGTGTGAATTTATGCTTGAAGAATATAACAAGAGTATTAGATCCTAATTGTGGGTTATGGATAAAAAACGTGATAAAAAAATTATAATAAAAGGAAACAATTTCTAGTTTAATTTTGTTGTCATTGAAGACTTTTGTGTATTGGTAAGTGCTATCTTTTAGAGGCTGTCTTGTCCGCAGCCTTGAAGACTTAAATCTGAACTTAGCCTGAAAGGAACAATTTCAATCCTCTGGGTAATGCTGGTGAGGTGTACTTTATTAACTCAGAATTTTGTTTCATGACATATTCAGTGATAGGTTTCTTGGACATTTGGACAATAAATTCATATTGTTCATAACCAAATGCTAGAAACTGCTTCTATAGCTTCAAGAGCTTTATAATTCACATGGAGTGATCTGCTTGTTCCATTTTATGAGATATTTTCTGACCCTAGTATTGGAATCTTTTAAATAGGATGTTTATATGGGGTATTTCGTAATACACATTCTGGATGGTGATGAAGCTGATTCCTAATTAAGAAGACTTCCAGGTGTATTGGCAAGTTTGATGCGTTACCAGGATTTAGCTGGCCAATGTTTCAGGGTTATTGTTCTAGGCTGCTCTGACAATGCTATTTATGATCTCATGATTTGTTTGTTAAATTCAGCATGTAAGTGCTATGGGTTGCAAGTTATTTCTGAGTTTCTTATGTCACTCTCGGTTCCAGTGCCTGCTTTGTACTTTTCCTTGGGGTCCTGATTTATATTCATATCCAATATCCCTAGTCTTGAAATTTTGGGTTATGTTGCATGCTGAACACATGTCATCGTTGATTAATTTAGATGAAGTGCATCTTACCTAAAATAGTGCAAGGTGTATGCACCATTCTTTACTTGGTATCTTCTCCCCTTTCAGATAAAATTTATGTGAGTTGATTTTCATCACTTGACACAGTACAGACTTTGCTTGAAGAACCTTGCTTAATTTGGAGTATGTCTACATAAGTACATCTTAATGTAAATGTTCTTTTATAACTGTAGTTAATTTTAATACACTAATGTTATGTACTTATTACGAAAGTTTAAAGGAATGTAGGTGTCTTAAGAAGCCCTCTAGTATTCCATGCATACATGGCATCATTTGATTTTGTGACAGAACAAGTATGCTGTTTTGCAGGGAGTTGCCACATGCCACATAATTGGATGACAAAAAAAATGTGATTTTGGTTCCGTTAGATGGAGACTTCCATTTTATGTCTTAATTTTTTTTATACTGTGCAGTTTGCAGGTTGTCTTTACATCTGAACTACATCAAAAGAATAAAATATTCAAGTGTTTGGAATATTTTTCTTTTCTTTTTTGCTATGTTATTTGATAGTATTTGATGTGACTGTGCATGGTATTAATGATCTGATATGTGGCAAAACTAATGAATTGGTATTTGTTGAGGCAGCATTTGTAAGGAAAAATCATCTTGAATTTAATTACCCTTTTTCCTCAATCACCTAGAGAAAACAAAGAAAACACCTTGTGCTTTGACATTTTTTGATCTCTGGGTTCCTCTTACGAGGATTCTAACCTGTGAAAGAGGAAGCTGTTTTTATGTTGCATAAATTTATTTTATGTATACATGGAACAGCTTCTTTAAAGAATACTATAAATTAAATGTATAATATTGTGCGTGCTTATATGTCGGGTACTTATTTTAGTTTTTTGGGCTCATTTCTGATATAAGTGGGTTGTTGTTGGCAGGATTATATATTGGTGGCTAGTCTTTTGTCTTTTTACATTTTTGTTTATGTTACTTATGTTGTTCACTTTCTTTTTTATCTTAAAAGTACGGTTAATGTCAACTGATCTTCATTTTTTATTTCTATGACTCAATATTACAAACTAATGCCTTTTAAGGTTTACAATTCTAAGGTATATTGTGGTTATCATCCATGTAGCAGGTTTTCAGACAATTGCTATTTTCATGCAGACTGGTGAACCAGCGAGATCAGTGGATGTTGCTGTCACAATAAGTGATGTCGTAATTGATTCACCTCACAAGGTATGCCTGCAAAACAATAATTTTACTTTCACATGTGTAAGTGTCAATCTGAATGCTTAGCATGCACTTTTCTCTTACATGCATGGTTAAATCGCACAAACTCTTTTCACTGCATGACTTCATCCTTTTGTTGCACAGTGGAATACGACGTTTCGCTGTGGTAAATGAGTACCTTTAGTCGCGAATCTATTCCCAAGACTGGTATCGAACCCCAGTCCTCAGTTAAGGGGACACAAGTGCCAAATCACTTGTGCCAACAACTTTCGGTTGTGCTTTTATTTATACAGGTCCAACGGTTGACATAGACATTGATTATAGGACAATAGAGTACTGTTATACTAGCAAGAATGTGAAACTTTATAACATTTAGGTAAATAATATTTGAGTGACTATGAACCTAGTTATTGTTTAACTTGTACTGGTTTTTCTGCTCTTGTACTCATTCTAATTCATTATTATTCATTGTTTATTAGGCTTAATTGCTTTGGTCACTTTAGTTTGGAATATGTTCAATTTGGTCTCCAAATTTTTTTGAGCTAATTAAAGCATTCCATTTTCAAAATTAAGCAAATTTGGTCCTAGTGTCTATTTTTTCTACCTAATAAAACCTTCAAGTTATCTTATTTTCTATTCAAATATTTGGGGGGGTTTATGACTTTATGATGGATTTGGGATGTGAAATAATTTTAGAAGTTTAATAGTCAGAAATTTAGTGAAAAATTGCGAAAGTCATAAACCCCCCAAATATTTGAATAGAAAATAATAATTGATCTGAGACCCTGCAGTATTTGCAAAACCCAATCTTAACGAAACGAAAATGTGGGAGGAGGAGAAGAATCCTTGCAGCCTGAATATTTAAAACAGACTTACAATTACAAATTCTCAAATCTTCAATGAATAAATTAGGATTTTTTCAGCTGATGAAGATGTTTCCTTGAAACAATGAACCCAACATCTTGTTAGTGCAGTAATATAGGCTTTGGCCCTGGAAACAACAACATTCATTCCGGCTCCAGTCCCACTATCGAAAAAGTGGAATACTATGTCCATGGATCATTAGAAAGATTATGGATCATTAGAAAGATTAAGATACATCGAAGTAAACCACTTTTAACTAAATGTTTGAAGAACAATTTCTCCTGTTAAAGCATCATCAGTTTTTTTATTTTTATTTTTATCATTATCAAATTATCATTTTTATTATTTGCAAATTATCATTTAATACAAATTTATTTGCCAAAGTAATTTTATGTAAATTAAAGTAAACTTATGTTAATTAAATTAATTTTATACATTTTTTTATAAATATACTTTTTCATTAAAAGAGATAATTAGTTTTAAATATAATTTTTTTAATTTTTTTTACATAACATTTAATTTAGAAAGAGCTTTTAAGTTAAAAGAAATGAAAACTGACAAACTTCTATCTTTCTTTATGTTCTTATTTTTAGTTTTAATTTAAAAGTAGCTTTTAAGCAGAAAAAAAGTTGGGCCAAACATATCCTAAAGTATTTGTCTTGCTTAATCAGACTGTTTTAGTTTAAATTAATTTGTTCTTGTTTTTCTGTAGCTAATTATTGGCTTATTAATATCTTTTTTCCCCTGGTCTAATTTGTTAGCTTTAACTAGTGCCTGCATCAAAATTGTAACTGTGGGCCATGTCAACTAAATAACTTGGTACTATTTCTTGAGGAACTTGTTTTTGGTTGAAGGATCTTCGAAGCCTGTTATTGTTAATTGTTGACTGTTCATTTATTGTTTCCTGACTTCATAGCTTTCAGTGTATTCTGGGTTTTGACCTTTGTAAGGGCATGGGGCATCCATCGTCCCATCCATGTTCTCAATTTTTCTGACTTTGGTACTGTGTGATTCAACTATCTTCACTAACTATTATCATGTGTGCTTTGCTTGAATTTTTTGCTCAATTAATTGTTTTTCTAATGATTGTATCTTTTATGTTGTGGCAGATCTTCATTGGTGGAATTTCAAATCATCTTTCTTCAGAGATGGTAATTATTAAGAAATGAAAATCCCTTCTTTTTCAAAATCTAACTTTTTGTGACCTTTTGGTTTTTTGGTACTCCATGTAGTAACTAAATGTTCTTACTTAATCTTTCATGTGACTAAGGCCTATTTATTTTTCATATTTTCTTCTCTAGCTTATGGAGATTGCTGGTGCCTTTGGATCTTTGAAAGCTTACCACTTTGAAACCAAGGTCAGCAATGGATCATGTGCTTTTCTTGAGGTAAGACTGCATTTCTTTCTTATTTATCTTTTAATAGTTTTCTTATCTTTTGTACAATAGAAGTATTATGATTACTTACCTGCCTGTGTACCAACCTGAGCAAATCCCAACTGGCTCAAGGGTCCATTTGCAAATACTTCTTTTTGTGTTGTGTGATGAGGTATTTTGTGTTTTTCATTTGTAAATATTCCCCCCCCGCCGTCTTTCAACTTTGTCCATTTATATTTTGTAAAATCCTCCATATGTTGTGTATTTTTCATCAATGTTTTTACAAATTCAGTCTCTGTTCAGCTCCAAGTGCAAAGAAAAGAAGAAATATTTTTTTCTCCTGCTAGGGTGGGATGTTGCCTTGGAGTAAGAAAATCTTTTTCAACAGCTAAGACGGTCATTTGTGTGCCTTTTGAAGCTTCTTTTGTTTTCTTTAGTTAAGTGACACTGACATTTTAAGATGATGATTCAAGCATCCTTTTTCTGATTTCTGAGCCAATGGAATGCTCTTAGAAAACTCAAATCAGTAATTAGGGCTTTTTGCAGGATAAACTCATTATGTGCTAGCGATTTGACTCCTTTAAAGTGGGATGCTCTATAAAGGGAAACATGCTGAGTTATATCCTCCGATCCGAAAATCAATTTATTAGAGTTTAATAATAACTTAACACCTTTTCGTTTAAAGTGCATCCTTAGTTTGGAAGAGTCAAATTCAAGTTAAAAATGTAAACAATATGATGGGTTGGTTACTGGATTTAGTTTTTATGAATTTTGGCATATTATGGTTCCCTCTTATCTATGAGCTCTTGCAAAAGCTGTTATTTTTTCTTTAGTATCTTTTTCAATTCTAAGATGAAAAAAAATAATCTAAAAGCATGTGTACTATTATTTTCTTCTGTTATCTTTCCTGTTGTAATCTCTTTTTGGTTTTATTGAACACTGATTTGAGCCATCTGTTCAGTATGTGGACCACTCTGTTACCATCAAAGCTTGTGCGGGTTTGAATGGTATGAAGCTGGGAGGGGAAGTACTAACAGTTCTTCAGGCTATGCCTGATGTATCACCCTCGGTAACTTCACCATCCACTCATCCCTTTAGTCTTATTCTAATCCTTGGATATGATTCCTTGATTGTCTTTGAATTATATCCATATTTTTTTACATTAAAATAAAAATATTTCAGGAAAATGCTGGTGAACCACTGTCTTATGGGATTCCAGAACATGCAAAACCACTGCTTAGAAAGCCAACGCAAGTACTAGAGATTAATAATGTGGTATGCAATTTTTTATTAAGCTTTTGAGTTTATTATATTTTCATTCAATTTAAGTGGTCTTTTTTTTTCCCTTTCTATTTTTTGAAGTGTCTGTTAGCTGTAAGTGAAAAGGCATTGTTTTGTATGATATGAATTCAATTTTTAATGCTTTTAGTGTTAAAATGAAATTTGTAGTATATTTTTGTTTGGTCTCCTATCAAGAAGGTCTATTAGAAGGAATGGAGGGGCTGTAAGGGATTAGACCAGAGAACAGCTTTACTCTTGACTGCAGTACTAACAGACTTGACTGTTGGACATTTGAGAGCATAATCAGTGAATAGGAGGGAAATAAATAACGGAGAAGTGGGGAGAAGGGTCTGTTTTGGAATTGTGTTATTGGGTAGGAGATGGAAGATTCTTCAATTTCCTGGATTAATACAAACACTCTGTATACCAGAGTTCTTGCCTCTTCATACTTGAATCCAAATCATCTTGATTCAGAGCCAATTTGCAAGAGCAATTCACTTTAAAGATTCCTAATTTATTCTAGACTGTAATCTTTGGCTGATTCAATTTCTATCAGTCTTAGTTTCAAGTAGACTAGTTGCCTGTACTTAATCCATTTCGATCCTGGTTGTCTTTCATATGAAAAGGAACACTAGACTTGTACAAATCTTTGTTTGGCTCTTGCTTAATACGTGCTGTGTCAAATATATGTTTTTCTTTTTAATATTATTGGTAGTTACATTACATATTTTGATGATTTCTGTTTGTGTAAAATATGAATAGTTTGCAGCAGACTCTATTTCGTCTTTATCTGACATGGCAATTGAAGAAATTTTGGATGATGTACGATTGGAATGTGCAAGGTCATAAGTCAAGCTAATATTTGTGTTTCCTTTGGAATTATTCATAATTTTAAACTTTATAAATTATAAACATTTATTGTATTTAGTCTTTTTTGATCTTGCAGATTTGGGACTATTAAATCAATTAATGTAGTCAAGCATAGCAATGACGAGAATTTAGCAACCAAATTAGAAGAATGTGAAGTCATAAACAAAGTGGATGCTAAAGAAGTTTCTCAAGACACAAACTGTATTACTAATAATACAGAATCTAGTTTTTCTGACAAGGCTACTTGCTCCAAATTTGAAGGAACAAATGGGATGGAAATCCATGATAACAAAGAAATGGAGGAAGATAAAGTTGATGATAAATCATGTAGAGAACACCTTGTGGATGATACAACTGTTGAAGATGCAGGGGATAACATACCTTGTAGTATCATTCAAGAATGTCCTGGTCAACAGGATACTCTCGATGATGGGCCAGAATTTCATGATATGATGGTTGCTAACGATATTGATGTGGATATTGAAAATAATATGGAATCTAAAGAGACAGCTTCTGCATTTCAGGAAAGCTTTTCTGAATGGGATACCAGTGCAGAATTGGTTGCTTCCCAAAAGAGCATTGACACAGAAGATGATATTTATGGTCATGTATTTACACCAGGTTCTGTCCTCGTTGAGTATGGAAGAACTGAAGCATGTTGTTCGGCAGCACATTGTTTGCACAGACGATTCTTTGATGGCAGAATGGTGACAGTGGAATATGTTGCTCTCAGTCTATACAGATCAAGATTTACAACATGAGCATTTCAAATTAAGTAGCAACTCTTGGTTATATGGTGAAGCATCAAATTTTATTTTTGCATGATTGTGGAAGAATCGATTAATCAATCTGATTGGTTATGCCAGCCTGCTTCCTGGACAGTTTTTTAACTCAGATTTACACTGCTGATGTTTAGTATTTTAACATTTGGAGTGGGTAAAAGCTTAGCCGAGCAATGTCGATTTGAGGAAAATGCAGTATAGCATACATCAAGTTTGTAACTGGAGACTATCTGATGATTTGTTTCGCAAATCGGGATGATGAAAATTTATTATTTCCTTCGCTTAAATGTGGTTAGATTTCGAGCTGGTGGTCTCATGCTATTTGACAATATTCTGTGTACCCGGTTATGTTGCAATATAAACTAATTCTTGTATCGTAGTTATTTTTAGATGTTGGTTACAGGGCCATACTTTTCCTAGTATTTTTTTTTTTAACATATATTAATCTTGAATCACCGTAAGTCCGTAACCTTTTACAATTTTTTTTTACTGTTTACTTGACAATTGTTACCCAGAATGATGCAGAGATTGATGCACACACTATTGTAAGTTAGGATCTTTGCTATAACTTTGATAGAAGGAAACAATCGCTTATATTTTGAAAGGGTTTTTAAGTTGATAAGAATAAGTCATTATTTCTTTGAAATAAGTCGAATCAAACATTCACTACGGAGTTTATTAGTTCAGTTAATTTTATCATTAGAATGATCAATGACGTTGATCAGCAATATGAACATTTGCCGGAAACCTTATATTCAACTTAATGATGCCTAATGTAGTACATGTTCTTGATGCATTTGGTTATAAATATAACTATATGAAGTTGGAGTTCAATCTCCAAAATTTCTAAAACATTCACGGTAGTACTTTTTAGTTACCAATTCATTCATAATTTGGAACGGGGCATTTTGGTGGTTTTAATAGATACATAATATTGTCCCATGTGTGCTTATTATTACTAACAATCTAGTGTTGGGAGATTATTAGCGTGGTTTATTCAATTAAGAGTATAATTTCCAAAGAATTAAGATGGTTTGCCTTGATAATGCTAATGTCCGTTCCCCTCATGGTTTAAGTAATTATGTTTTGGCCATTAGTTCAAGTATTGTATATATTGTTGCTTGAGTTCATATGCCTGCAATAGAAAGCTAGATAATGAGTTAAAAGAACAAAAACTCCCCCAATTTTGCACTGGAGGAGATACTATTTTAAATGCTTCAATACTTATTGGTATAAGGTTAACCATTAATCACAAGTTCCCAACCCCCTCCGATATGGCTAGATTCTGGCCGACATCCATATGTTTTTAACATTGGAATTTTCATATATGCGTCGTAGATTCGTAGTCATGATTGCTCCATTATGAGTTCAAAAAGAAAGTTGAGTGTATCTGTTGGATTTTCATATTTCCAACATTAAGGGAGTTCAAAAAAGAAAACCAAATCTTATACCAACTATATATAAATGCTCCAAATAAGTCAGAGGCATGTTAGAACTTAGAAACATGGTGGATCGAATGTTAGAAAGGAAGCAACTAATATTTGAGGTAAATAATTCTAAAAATGTTCTCTTAGATATCATATCTTATGAGATTTGAACTTAAACAATAGTTCAAATGTTAGAAGTTTAAATATTAAAAAGATAATAAAAATAATAAGATATCAATAAATTGTATCTCGATTTATAAGAAATAGATAGAATCAAAAGGAAAAAGGTTAGCAATAATATATTTGAACATAATGGGAAATGTGAATCTTGAAAATAAAATCATTCAATAATATTGGCAATGAAACAATTGACCAAAATTGAAAATTGACTTGCATTCAAGACCACTCAACTGGAAATATGAGGATTTTGTACATGAGTTCAAACTCCAAAAATTGTTTTAGTGGAGCTGAAGTCTAAATCACAGAAACTGGAAAATCTATTTAATATGAATGGATGTTTGTAAATACTAGTACAAATACGTGGCATGCAGTGCAACCCAAAAAAGAGAACAAAAGAATTGCTTTGTGGTAACAAGATACAATTCCAGGAATAAGTTTGAAAATCATTGTATGTTGATCATTAGTTGAAATATTTTCGAGTTACCAAAACAAATACAAAAAAGAAGAAAAGAGATAATTTATTTTACCTACTAAGTATGGTAATGCAAATTTGGAATCACAGGATGCTTATCTTGAATCACTCTGTGGATGTAATGTCATGCATAAATCAAATGACCATTTTTTTCCTTCCAAATTTTAGCTAGTCTTATCTCTCAACGATTTTATGTTTGATGTAATTTTATCTTCCGACCTCACTCCTTACTTAGTCATAGTCATTAGATAAACGATTGGCGCATAATCATTTCTACATAATTAGCTAGAGGACGAGTTTTTTTATATAATAAAAACTTATTCAATGTTAAAAGAATTGTAAGGAATGCTGAATTTATTTACGTATAAGGAGATTTTTTTTTTTGGTATTGAAAGGGCATAAGGAGAAAATTTAGATATAATCTTATATGTATTTTTTTTATGATTTTTCAATTAAATTAGAATTTCACTTTGTTAGTAAGGTCAAGGTCAAATTCTATTTTTTATTAAAACATACAATATGAAATTCTGTATCTTAATTTGGTCTTATATATAATAGCATCGTACTAAATACTAATGATTTTGGGCCATATTAAGTTGATTTAGCTTATAAACTGATAAATAAATCTTACAACAATTAATTTCAAAGGTTGATCAAGTTAAGTAAGACAAATTTAAATTCTTCTATAAGCGCTATTTAAGCCTAGAAAAATCTTCATGTAAAATTAAACCAAAATTCCATGATAAAAACCAAGGACTAGGGTGTGTTTAATTTTTTAATTGAGTTACATGTATTTATTAATAATTATAAAAAATATTTTATTTCCCACTTACTATTTTTGTTAGATTATTCCTTGCTTCTAAGGAAATCGTAGAATCAAGATTATGTTGTTTTTATCCTTTTCATGATGCTAACAAAAACACACCAACTACAAATAAAAACATAAAGTAAGCCCCACCTTAATTGATACTAGCCTTGACAACATTTTGATGTAACAAATATATAATGTATGGTTACGGTAGTTTATCAATGTCTCATGATGAAATTCATGTCATGATGGCGTCAATATCCAATCCATGATGACTTTGTAGCCCAACATCATAATGAAGCTCCCACATAAATAAGCCACTACATATCAACTAGGAAGAACCCGACCGTAGAACAAGTTGTTGGATAATCTACAGCAGAAGAACTGTTAATATTCTTGGAAAGCTCTAGATATGGTGTGATATATATATATATATATATATATATATATATATATATAATGGGCCATTATATTTATCAATGACCTTTCCATACATATTAATTCATATTGGAGCAATTCAAGTGTCATAACTTTATCTGATGTCATAATTTGAATGCTTCTTACTGTAAACTCTTTAGTGGGGTTTAGTGTATCACATGCTCTACATCAGTGTACTGACAAATTATAAGGTACTACTAGTTGATAATTTTCATGACATCTGCCAATTTCACATCAAATTATTGGAGGAGCTTTCCAATTCTTGGAATGTTTTAGATCACATATATTATATAGCTAAGAAATTATTTACTTTCTCTGGTTAATGCCTGGAGCTGGGAGCATGTATGTATCAGAAGTTGGAGTTAGGTTCAGAAAAAAGTTAGACTTTAATAATTCAACAAATAAGAATAGGCCGAAGATCTCTATTGTACATTGCTTTCTATTTTTTAGCCCCCTTTTTTGTTTTATTTTATTACTTACTATGGCATGTTTTTGCCTTTTTGGTCTGGCCCAGTGGTAATGTCCCCCTGTCACTAATTTACACAAACTCCACTCAAAAGTTTGAATAGGCCTGGCATTTTCTTATTAGTGTACACAACATTAAATGATTTTCAAAGTTCCCCACTAAAATAAGAGCCATTCAATAAATTATGCATTCTTCAACTTGATTGATTCCACCTCGAATCCAGAAAATGAACTTTCTCAATGATGATACCTTTAGTAACAACATATTTATTTAGGGTTCTATATAGCCAAAGAAAAAGAAAACATCTGGCCCTCATTTCTCTCTGCACCAGATTTTTGTCCCTACACTTGAAGTTTGATGTTCTTTTAACAGAAAATAAATTAATAATTGCGCATTTGCTGATATGCATAGAAAGACCAGAACTTGATACAAGATGGAGTTAGCAATATGTTTTAGAAGAATTAAATATAAAGATAAGAATATATATATATATATATATTAACAAATTAATATATTTATGCCAAAAAATAATATATTAAATTTAATTACTTAGTGAATTATTTTTATGTAGAATATAAATTAAAAACAAAAGAGAGTATTTATGGGATAGTGTAAAAAAACAAAATGAAATAACATTTTGACATCTCTTTTAAAAATATTAGTTCTTATAACATCCTTTTAAATCAAACAATATTTTTTCTTAAATAATGAGGAGATCATCAAATAAAATTAAATATACTTGTTGTTATTAATTTTATTTTCTCTTTTTGGGCTAGTCAAGGCCACCCATTGTGTACAAATATTAATTATGGATTTAACAAAGAATTAAGCCGATATATAATTATTTTATAAAAATAATTATAAATATTAATATATTTATAATTTATAGTTTATCATTATATTTTAAATAAAATTTTACTTTTATTCATATGTATATGATTTTGAGGTCAGTGGCCATATATATGTAAGGTATTCGTAGTTGGTATCAAATTGTAGAGGAAATGTTATTGGATATTTTAGAGAGTAATAATGTGAAAGCCTCATTGTGTAAATCCTGAATTCACGAGTTGAGACGATGATGAAGGACTATGCATGATGGCATGTGTTCTAGTGATATGAGAAGTTAGACTTTGGTACACTACAAGATGAAAGGCACCTATATGGTCAGGGTAGTAGTGCATTCGATGTCCTTCACATGAAGCTGACGAGATTCAACAAAGTGAATGTACCTTATGGAACCTTCATAGAGCTACCACTTTCGAGAATCATTTGGGTCTTTTTGCCCCTGCCAAAGCCACTGCCTCAGACTATAAGGTTACCATGGCTAATGGATGGTTGTTCCTCACCTCTTCTTCTAGTAGTTTTAGGCAACCTTAGCACAGGGTCCAAATAAACATAAATATGGTGTTGATGCTAATGTGGAGGATTCTGAAGCAACAAAGACAGACCATGGAGACGACTCTTCCTAGCTTGTAGGGGCTTCTAACACCTTTTCATGACTTAGCAAGTCAATAAATTGTAAATATTGTTATTATGTAATAATTTATTGTTATTACTTAATAACAGAGACTAAAACTCTAAAAAAAATTAAAAAACTAAAATCAAAACAAAAATCTTTAAATGATTAAAAAAAACTTTATTTTATAAGGACCCAAAAGATATTTAAGCATAAAATAAATAGGCTATACTTATTTATATTACTAGAATTGAACAATAAAAAATAAATAAAGACAAACAATAAATACAAGAAATAAAAAGATAATCAATTATAGTTAAGGTAAAAAAGTACACTTGTTTTCAATCCTAGGTGGGGCCAATGAAGATTGACCTATGCTTTGCTTAGGTAATTTTTAAAATGATGTTTCAAGTGATTATTAGTTGGGGACTATTGAGGTGCACTGAAGCCAAGAGGTACAACACAAGTGAAGATACCTGTAGAGATTTTAATGTTCAAGTAGTCAAACACGAATTTGACATAGCATATTATGAATATGGCCGGGTAAGAGTGGAGCAGTGGTGGATCCAAGACCCAAAGCTAGCAGGGGCAAATTATTTTTTTAAAAAAAATTATTAATATTTATTATCATATATACAAAAATAAAATATAAAATAGAATGAAATGTCCAATCAAATCAAATATAGTATAAAAGTAACAAAATATAAGAAAAAATAGTCATTAAAAGATAAAAATTGATGATAACTAAAAAATTGAAGGCAACAAGGTCAAATCATAAAAATACGAGAGGTGCAAAAAATAACGACACACTAGTATATTATCATGTTTCTCAAAGTCAGGGAGTGCCACCCTCAAGACAACTTGGGTCCATCACTGAGTATGAGTAACATTGATATTTGAACACCCTATTAATTCACTACTTTTTTTTTTATCTCTTTCAAGATATCTAGTTATCTACAAGGGGTGTCCACATTATTTTTCCTATGTTTATAGGCACGCATAAGTCGGAGGCGACATTGTGTCTGAAATGGATACCTATTAGAGTCAGGTGATTTCCTAAGCATAGATTAGGTTCTAGCAGGGGAATAGGGGTCCCTTGAGTAGTGAATATGGTCTTTGGGCAGATCAACAATCAAAGAGTGCATTACACGTATTTTGAGATGGAATGAGACAATTCTTAGACTTCACTAGTATCTTATAGTTATAGGTGTCATGATGCTGTTACAATGAATCCATGGTGTAGCTCGATCCTGGTAGGCATTAAGGCTTACTTTTGGACTAAGCTCTTTTGGATACAACCTAAGTCCAATTTGGAACAATTTCCATTATGCGCTTGGATATAAAAGTGAAACTTGGCATGGTTGGATTAATGATAAGGAGTGTAATGGTGGAATATCAAAGGTCTTTTTCATTTGAAAAGATATTTTATATGATAATAGCTATGAACACCCAAAGTGCAATATATGGTTTTGGATCCACTTATTGTACTTATCATAGTCACATTCAAAGTTTCAAATTATGCCCTCGAAGTACTAGCAGCCCTCAAGATGTGTCGGGTTGTTATTCTCAAAAGAAAAAGCAACATATCTCTTGTTTGATTGCTCTTTCCTTTTTTTAACACTCTTCTGATGGGTGGGTTGGCCAGTTGGAGATTGCATTTTATAAGCATCCTCTTAACTGATTGAGAGTATGTTTTAATATAAAGTTAGAAGTGTTTTTAAGAAATTTTTTACTAAAAAAAATACTATATTTTTAATAGAAAAACTTTTAAAAGTATTACTGATATCCAAACAGGTCCTGATTAGTTATAAGAATATTTTATCTTTTTGCCATCATCCATAAATGTATTTGTCACTTGCGGAGACAATGGGAATATAATTATCAGTGTAGTGCTTTAATTAATAATATTTGAAGAAAGATCCATTCGCGGTTTAACTCTTGATATATGGATTGTGAGAGATACAAACAATAATTAATCATTGATTATCTATTTTCTAACGGCTATGTTTATGAGGTTTTATCCACTCTTATAGTTTATATTTATAAATAAAATATTGAGTTCATTATTGTTTTAGTCATTAATTTTTTTTAATTTTTATTTTTAATCTCTAAATTTTTTATTGCACATTTTAGTCTCTTAGCTTTTTGTGTCCTTATTTTTAGTCTTTCTTACTCTTAGTCCTTAAAATGACTAAAAATAAGATAAAAGAAAGTTAAGGAACTAAACTAAAGACAAAAAGAAATTAAAGAACTAAAAACAAAAAGTCAAAAAAAATTAAGGACTAATTAAAAAGATAGTATATCTTAAAATATTTTATTAGGAATTAAATCAAGAAAAATTATAAAACTGGTATTTTAGCTTGTTCATTGCACAAAAAAATATTTATATTATATAACTACTAGATAGCATCCGTACGATGCTCATGTAAATTTTGGTGATGAAATTTTTTTCTTATATACTAAATTATATTATCAATTACATGAATTTTTATATAATTAAAAAATTAAAATCAATTCAAATATTCACATTATAGAACTTATTTATTAATTAAAAATAATAGAATAGAAATAAAAATAATAGAAGATAATTTAATGTGATTAATTTTTAATATAATTATAAAATTAATTTTGACAATATTGTTCTTCTGAAGTCAAAGAAGCTTGTATAAATAGATGAAGCTACATAACAACCCCCAAATGAAAATAATAATAAAATTATTTTCTTATAAAAAATAACTCATGCATTATT
>PYAF01000227.1:454687-469563 GCA_007407185.1 Glycine tomentella | reverse complement strand
AAATAAAAATGGGAATAGTAACAATAAATTACAATATTATGCCTAATTCCTTATATGATCTTTAAACAACTTAATATATAATTTTAATTAAATTATAGATATTATGACTAATCTATAATTAATTAAAATTATAAAGATCACTTAGACATAAAATTTAATTATATGAGAATAAATCATATTATGCACTTCAAGATTAAGATATAATATAATGATGAATAAAATTTTCATATACAATTGCATAATTGAAACATAATATTATGCATTTGATTTAATATATATGCATAGAATAAACTCTTCCATAATACATTCATGCATAAAATAAATCAAAATTAAACAGGAATGCATGAAATGTATAAAATGCAAAAATAGCAAGTAAATATCAAATAAGTTGCATTAGCCTAACCAGTACAAAAATGTTTTTTTTTATTATTATTATCACTACTGTTCATCATCTTCAACCTTGAGCTGAGTCACTTTGACTCAGTTGCGTCCCACATACCCGAATTAAAAACCCAATGGTTTTTCAGCCTTTTTCAACACCGAAATTCATGTTTTAATTTACATAAAGCTTAGAAAATCAATTTTCATATGATTCCAAAGCTTCTTAATAATTAAAACGTTCACATAAAATACTCATATTTTAATAAAATAATATTTCACATATATGAGTGTCAAACAAAAGCAAGGCAGAGGCAATAACCTGACTCTGATACCAATTGTAAGAAAAACTAAATGATCTAATCATGCTTATACATAAACAACATAAGCAATTAGATTAAGTGCAGAAAAATTAAGATCATAAATACCTCCCGCCATTGCTCACGATTTTGAGTCTTTGGATTGCACTGAAGATCTCTCTTGATTCTTTTAAACTCTAATTCTAAAGCACTAGATGGTGTATATGCTGATGTATATAGAATGAGTTCAGGGACCCAAGAAGGCTGTAAGCACACTTATTTATAGACCCTTTACCATCAAAGGGTCAGTTACGGTATGCTAAAAGAAGAGACGTTTATGTTGCAAAAAAAAAATAGGGGATGTGGTAGTGGCTAATTTCCTGAATTATTGTTGATCACTATCAGGTTGGTTACAAATATTTTGTAATTTCAAAATAAAAATCAACATAGGAATTAAACGAATAATTAAATCAAAATATTATAAATAATATATATAATTTCTTAACTAACTACACTCTGACCAGAAATAATGTACGTTAGATTTTCATATGATACACCATTGATTTTAATAGTAATTTAATTTTCTAGTTAGAAAAAGGGGTTCATACTCAGACTACACTAACAAGAACGTAATATTCTGTCATTTACATATAGAACACTCTAATTAATGTAGGAGAAGAATTTGGGAAGAATAAGCACAGCCGCTCATTTTGACAACTAAGTCACCTTTATGCATGACACTAGGGAAAGAAAATTCAGAGATGGTTCAATTTTCACGCATGCAAATGATGCAGGTCAACCTTCAGTCTAAGCCTTATGATCGATCATGATCCTAGCTGCTATATATATGTATGTATTGCGTGTCTAATTGAAGCAACATTCAAACTTTAGCAGTAACGTTTTATACCAATTTACGTCAACATACATCATTAATATATTGCATGCGTGCAAGTTTACAGAATACGTGATTTATCATCTTTAGTATACAAGAAACGGAAATGAGAAAAAAGTAAAGGCCTAAAGGGTATATATATCCTTATATATCCAAATGGCATTTTATCTTACCCACTTCATGATGTCTAATTTGCTGTTACTTGAAATCGGAAATATTATGCTATTGCTTGCCACCATTTTGATATGCTAGCCAATGACCATTCAGATAATGGATTAAACACGTTCAAGTGACTTCTTTTCTTCTATCTAATCATGTATATTACACAGTTTAATGCTAAATAAGTCGTAAAAGTATACAAGATAAAAGAGAATTAAAAGACTAACTAACAATTAGAAATGTTATTTTATTTGAGAGAAAAGAAAGAGGAAGAGGGAACGGAATGAATTGCTTAGTGGATATTGCATTATATTTGTTTTGATTATTAATAAAGTACATTTGATTAATTGAATATACGACCTATAGCTAGAGAGGACCTGTAATTGGTATACATATATTGACAAATGATCTGCACCATTGTTGAAAGTGAGCACTAAGAAGGGTTATATATGTTACTTATTAAGGATACCTTAGTTTAAAGTAAACTTGATCTTATCTTAGAAATAGTAAATTAAGCAAGAAAAAGCATGCATGAGGGTCGTACCATGACTCTTGTGAAAGGATAGAGCCGTCTTATCATAGATGAGGCGATAAAACAAGGCCAAAGGATTCTTTTGTGGTAACTATATAGGCAATTATTTCGCTCAAGTAGATACATATTAAATAATTGTTTAAGAGTTAATTACAACATATTTAACTTAAGATCTTTCATTAAAAAAATTTAATATCTAATTAAGTAAATAAATAGTTAAGAAAATATAATTTTGTTGGTTCAACAAGATATGTGATACTGTTAGAAAAAAAAGACTTTTAATAACGATTAAAAATAACTTTCTAAAATGGTTGTAGAAATATTATAAAAAGTCACATATAAGAATGTTATGACTTTTTAAAATGGTTTTTTTATCATTCTAAAAAAAAATAACCTTTTAATCGGTTATTTTGACAACCAATCTAAAAAATTATAATTTTAGATCTATTCCTTTAGATGACTCATCTAAAATTAATTTTTAAAATTAATTTAAAAATTTAATTTTTTAGATTGATTATAAAAAATAACTGTTCTAATTTTTTCTTAAAAAAATAACTTTAAATTTTTACTTTTGCATCAACAATATTAAACAAACAATTATTTTCGATAAAAGAATCCTATGACCTTATTTAAAATCTCACCGTTAACTATTGCCACTTATATTTATCACCAAATTTTACATCAATATCTCAATAATATAAAAGACAAATGTTGGCAATAAGTATCATCACAATGATAGACAAGAGAAAAATGATAACATGATGAGTTATTATGAATTTTTATATTATTTTTTATTCTTATGTAGGGATAAAAAAACAAAGTAAACAAATAACATAATATAAAGTTCTATTTTATAATATAAACAATTTTTTAATAACAACTTGTTTTAATAAATATAAAAATCAATTTTTAGAGGTGTTCACATGATGTTGTTTGATATTTTTCTCCTTTAATCACAAGCAAGGAAAGGAGTGTTCATGGTTATAGGTAATCTATGAATCTAGATCAATCTAAACTGATCCAAATAAGCTTGTTTAGATATTTAACCTATTCAAATTTGTTCAATGTGCAAGTCAGATAAAGACTTATGTGTTTTTAAACCATAACCTACCCGTAACATATAATTAAATTTATTATATATATAAATTATTAAATATAAAATACTAATTTTTTGCTAATACAGTTTATTAAATTATTATATTAAATTATTCATGATTTTTTTTTCTGTTCTTAGTTGTTGTTTTTATTTTTTATCTTTAGTTTGTTTGTTTTCACATGCTAATACAATATTTTATTACTATCTAAAATAAAATATTGTATTAGTATTAAAATCATTCATTTTATTAATAAAATATTATCACAATTTGATATCTTTAAAGGATATTAATTAATTTAGTCATTATATATAAAACTTGAGACAAAAAAAATTGTTGTTCTAATTTTTTAAATTTTTACAAAATAAAAAATATTTTTTAAATGCTCAAACACCTAATTAATGTCATCTAACACGCACGCACTTGCACACACACATATATATATATATATATATATATATATATATATTCCTATTTATTTTAGTAAATAGTAACATCTTATAAGTTATAACATCTATTTTAGTATATAACATTTTTTTTTAGTTCTCGTTCATTTATTTGATTTCTTCCCATACTAAACTTTGAAGACGGTTACTCAGACCAAAACACCCTTGTCAAATCAGATTTTCCAAGAACTATACCAAAAGGTTCTCAACTTTCTACTATCCAAATCACAGCATCACTAGTGTACATATAACACATTAATTAACTTATGGTTATATGCTAAGAATATTTTTAACGAGTGTAATTTAAACAATTTATTTTGAGTTTTTTTTTTCTCTGATTAATTAGTCTTTGTAATGTCACATTATAGTTAAACAACTTATACATATTTTATTTTAATGATATAATTTTAAACAAGTCTTGAATGATAAGAAAATATTTGTATAAGATTTACTATTTTTACTTAGAATAAGTTGGACAATCCCATTTCAATGGCCTTGGAACACTCCAAGTAACAGCTTAGGCTTGATGGGGTAAGTAGCTTAATTTGTTAGACTGTCCTGCCTAAGTTACCAATGTGTGACAAGCCACCGGCAGCATGGGGTGGGTTGGCTTGTTAAGCCGCTTTGTATTTTTTTATATAAAAAAATAAATGTTATTTGGTGGTTAGGTTAATTAGGATTTTAATTATGTAATTTTTTAAAAGTTTTCAGTGTTTTTCAAAATCAAATTTCACATTTATTATTGTTGTTAATTTATTTTATAAACTTAATTGATTCATTTGATGCTAATAGAAAATTTATATTCAAATCAAATTTAGGCTAAATTATTAAGAGTTTAATAGTCATACACCGACAATGCATTGTCATCAAATCATAAATTATTGTTGATATAATTTTTAGGATAATTATCATAAAAATCAATGAACTTATCACATATAGTGAATTGTGATTTGATGACGATACAAATTATTTTATATGGTTAGTATATAACCCATTTTCTCAATTGTTAATATACTTTAAGTCTTTTTCATCTGTTAGGTTAGTTTAATGAAACAAGAAACTTGAACATTTTCATCTTTTTTCTTTCTATTTTTAATTTTTGGAAAGCTAGCCGGCTAACCACTCCTAAAATGCCCAGATACATGATTTTTTGCCTACTAGTAGTAGGGTAAGTCCGTCTCAACTCTTTTCTTTTTTTGCGGGGGGGCAATGGTGGTGCGAGTCAAAACAAATCGACTGGTCCGCTTTGTCACCCTTATCCAAATTTATCCAAAATAGAAATTAAATAATAGTATAAATGAAAAGAAAATTATAATGTCAACGCCTACTTTTAGCTAAAATATGTTTTCAATTCCTAATAAATATTTGAATTTTGCGTTTGCTCACTTATAAATATTTTCCATACATCAAGTTCCTAATAAAACAATAATTTTATTTCAGGTCCTTGATATTTGTTTTATCCCTGATAAATTAGAGAATTTGTGTTTATTTTGAGATAAAAAAAATCATTTGGTATTAGTCTTTTTCAAAGAAACTAATAACAATTGAAAAAATTATCAAAAAACAAACACAAAATTCACTTTATTAGGGATTAAAAAAGGGTGGTTAAGGACAAAAAAACAAAATTTTTGTTTTATCAATAAGCAAAAATGAAAAAAAATTAATAAAAATAAATATAAAATTCAAATATTTATTAAGAATCACTAACATCTATATTTTTAGCTTATATATATATGTATATATATATATATATATATATATATATATAACAGTCTTTTATAGCACTACTAACTTATTTCTTTTATTTCTAGGTAAGGCAGCTGTCAAAAGAAAATTATAAATATTGTTCAAGAACCTCATTCTAGTAGACTCTTATCCTTGTTTTCCCAACAGTTACATTACTGAGATCAAAACACCCTTAACAAATCAGATATTTTCCTCAACTACAGCTCCAAAATATTCTCTACTTTCTGCTTTCCAAATCCCGGTGTGTCCATAAACATACAGACATTATTTCCAAATTCCAAAAGGCCGACCTTATCTGCCTCTAAGTTATCTATATATATCAAGGTCAGCCTTAAGAAAGATCCATTAATGTCCTTAAACTGAAACGGTTAGCAGCCGGTAGTAGTGTCCCCACCCACTAATTAAGCATTTTTCTTAGGGCATGCAATTTTTTTTCTTCTATAAATCAATTAATCTGTTCTTGGCATTCACCAAAGGTCATCCCTGTGCAATCCCATTAACTTTAAAGAAATGTATATTTTATAAGGGATATCGTGTATTAGTGGGAGCAACAAAATTTTGGGGCACCCATGTCATCATCCACACTAAAAATCAGAATTATTATTGAATAAATTGGCTCCACTAAGACAACGCTCTTTGTCACCTGCACTGTGCAGAACAACTCCGCAATAGTCCAAGATCCTTCCTCTCTGGACTCTAGATTCGCCAAGTTCCTATTTATTTGCACTTACAAACTAGCTAGGTCATGAAAGGAGATTCTGGTGGTGGGGAATCTGAACACGTAGTTTTTGGGTATTGAATTATAGCAAGTCATTACCCATTACTTCTGGTGGCTTGCCATGTCTTGAGACAATGATTTGTTAAATAATAATTTAGTTAATCGTCACTTTGATATGTAAACGTATAAACTATGGAAAATAATTAATTAGTAAATATCTCTACTCGAGATGACACTTATATCATAGATGTAATAGAAAAAGAAAAATAGAGAAAACAATAAGTGTTCATGAAGTGTTTAAGTGCTAAAATGTTTAGCAATCATTACTCATAAATTATAAGTATTACATTCTCTTTTAATTTTAAACTAGAAGTGTATTATTTTGAAATAAGTATACATATAATTCATTATTTTAAGATTAACTAAGAGATCTAACTCATTTAACTAAATAATATGTTGAGACTTATTATAAATCTCTTGATGTCTAATTTGTTTTGTATATGCATTATAATTAATTTTTTTATTACAATGCTTGAGATATTTTAAAAAGTTGAGATCAGTAAAATATCACACTCGATATAATGATGATTAAAAGAGAGATAATATAAAAAAAATCATGGTAATAAATTACGTATAAAACTAACATCACAAAAAAGTTTATTGACCTAATAAATAAGAAGGAGAAATTTCTGTAGAGGAAGAAGTTTTTCTTTTTCCAACCATTCATAGGATGCTCAGTCAGTTTTAATAGGCGTTTATTTTATTATTATTTACGAAAGCCAATTCGCTTCAGATTTCACACTTCACAGATTCACATATATTATACATATATCTTTTTCGTTGGTATTATTTATATATAGATATGGATTGTGCTTAATTGCTAACCCGCCAATATGCGAAGAAATAAGTGTTATTCTTATTCAATGCCATCATTGGGAAGCCAATAATTTGAAAGCACTCTTGAAGAAGCTTTGAATTAATAAATTAGTTGAGAGATGATGGAATGCTTACCTATACTGTTTCAAAAGAATAATTTATGCAATCGAACTTTGGTAGCTTCATCGTTTAAACATCAACACGTCAAGATATGAAATGGACGCTTAAATTTATTTTTTTGGTACATAATGGACACTTTAGTCGTGACTGTGTGAATTGAAGCCTGAAGGGTGACTTGATTTTGCAGATCGAGTATTCTGAAAATGTTCTTTTGATACTTTAAGGCATTTTATGAATAGTGAAAATTAATAATTTCGGTGTAAATGTGAATTATTGTGAAATAATTTGTTAAACGTTGTCTTTTTCTAATGTTAATTAAAAACAAATACTTTTGAAAAATATAATTAAATTTATCACTATAGCAGTCTAATAAAAGAGGAGAAATCATTTTCCAAAAAATGATGAAATATTCGAGAAAACATGAACAAAAAATAGTTATCACATTTTATTTAACTCAAAGTAAAATTTAATCCATATTTACAATCCTAATTTTTTTCTTAATTATTTGTTGAATGTTTCAAAAACTAGTTAATTTTAGTGTAATTTAATTACTTAAAAATTAAATTAATATGCAATGCATATATAATATCATAATAATCATGCATTGATATAGTATATATGCATATATATATATATATATATATATATATATATATATATATACATGCATCCGTGTGCAATTAGGTGTTTCAGTGTTTGCGTACGTATCAGTAGCCAATTCCTACCAGATTACGATGATTATAGTAGGTAGGATATGGTTGAAACTTGCGACCAAACTTTAAAATTGTCAATAAATTATTTGGCTGTGTTCAAATTAAACACATAATAACTTTAAAGCTAAAAAGGAATTCCAAAACCTGCCTGTGAGAATCGTTACAGGTGTTTTTTGGTTACATAATTGTTACAGATTGGCATTTTGCACTGCTCTAAAACGAGATAGGTTTCAGATGAAATGCAAAGTCAAAAACATTCTTGTAAATCTGTTTGACATTAATCATGGCATAGATAGAGCCACGATTGTTTTTAAATATGAAGGGTGTCTCTCTACGTCTAATTAAGGAAAGGAACATTATTACCTACGCCAACATATAATAGCACAATAAAATAAAATGAAAACTCTGTTAAAGATAATTGATGAAAGTTAGTTAATGGTAAAGGCAAATGCTAACGAGGTAGTGCGATTAAGGTATTGGTTAAGTAATAAAAAGGAGAATTTTTTTTTGTTGAGATGCTATCGCTCATAATTTCTTTTTAGGTTCTCTTGTGAGTTCATAATTAATATTTTTTGTTTTTAGTTTCTTAATCAATATCTTAAAGACACTTGCTAACAAAATCCATAAATGAATGATTGATATAATTTCCTCTCTGGAGCATAGTTGATAATTTAATATAAAATTTAATGTCTCATATGAAAAGCATGTGACCTATTAATAGGGGTGGAAATAGGTGAGGTCAGACCAGGTTTTAATAGGGTTGAACCTGATCTGTATCATTATCATTAAACTTAAGTCTGATTCGTTATATGTTACAAATAAGCTATTAAGGCTTGAGTTTGGCCTACATAAAAGTCTGGTCTGACTTGAAAGTTTGTCTATAAAGTCTATTAAATAAAAATAAATAATTAAAAATAAAAAATAACATAATAAATATGTTTTCTTTATAAATTATAAATTATCAAATATGATCTTATAATAGGCTCATTATTTAGGCTTAGTGGGTTTTTTTAAGCATATAGTCTGATCTTTTTAATTAAAAAGACTTTTTAAAAAGTTCAAATTTGATTTTTTTATTAAATAGGTGAGATCAAGCCAAGTCGTAGGTCCTTAACAGGCTATCTGACCTATCAAGGACATATACTAGTAAATAAATAATTAATGATTGCATACTAACTATAGTAAATGGGTCATGGACTTATCTAGAGTGATTTATAAAAATAACTACTATTTGATGACAATAGTGATTTTAATTGAAAGGGATAAATATTCATTAACATAAGATCCTCTTTTTGATATTAGAATATTTTTTTTAATCCTAGTCATAACAAAAGAGAAAGTAGAAAGAAGAGTCAAAGAAGTAAAATCTTGTTTTTTCTGTCTCTCAAGGAAACAAAACACATAGGAGATTCCTTAGAAGTCTTGTTATGAAAAAAGATATGTATACACTTCTTTCTATTAATTGTGAGAATCATATACTATTAAGATATTATTTAACTTTTTTATTGAATTTCTTAAAAAACTAGAATTTACATTTAGTTCTTAAAAGAATGAAAAGATTCTATGTTGTTATTTAGTTTTAAATTTAATTATTTATTGTAATTTTAGTTCCGGAAAGTATATTAATATTGTAACTTAAATTACACGAATTTTTGAATTTTAAATTAAAATAGTAACAAATTGTGCTTATAAGGAATTTTTTTATTTTTAAAGACTAAATTAATAATGTCTCCGACGTGATCAAATTGATTATTTATCCAAAATTAATTAATTGATTGAATAAAGGTCTTTTCAATTATATTATTCACTACAAAGGAAAAGAAAAAGGTAACAATATCTATAATTTTTAGCAGAGTGCAAGTTGGGAGCTCTTAATTGTGGAATGTCGAAGATGAGCTAGCATGCAGAAGCAATGAAGGGGGGGGGGGGGGGGCAAGTTCCACAATCTTGCAGATCGATGATGTAAGAGCTTTTCCCAACCTCATAAGTTGCATTAATTATTTATTTTAGTTGGGAATATTCTGAGTACATACCTCTTCACACTAAAAAGTATAGGCCCCTTTTGAGTCTCCACTACTAAGGAAAGAATGCAAGTAAAATGTTGCGGGTTCGAACTACAAACTTTTTAATGTACATTTGGATCTTGGTAAAAAGTTGTAAAAAAGAACTTCCACATTTGGATCTTTACAAAATGTTTATATATAAACCTTTCAAATTTGGATGTTGAAGCTTTTAGTGTTCAGTTCTGTTTTCATGAATCATTAGCATTTTACAACTTGGAGGGGGCACCATAGGTTAGGCTTTGTAATTGGACAGCTTTTAACTCTTTCGTACAGCACAGATCCTGTTATAAGTAGGCATTATTTGAAAATCATTTGAGATGAATGGAGATTAGATAAATCCGCAAGAATCTGTTATTTCGTACTCTTGCATATCATTAGTAAAGAAAACACCTTAACGTTGGTAATCTACATCGGTTTCTATAAAAATGATATAGCATATAGGGTGTTAGAATTTTTACAATATTGGATAGATTAATCAAGACCAATGCTAAAGAGTTGATTTAAAATATTTTCATCTTAACGTTTTTGAAATTTTATACTAGGTTTTTTGGATCATTAATATTTTTTTTTGTTTTTTCTTTTTAAATAAGAAAAGAACTTGTTGAAAAATTGAGAACAAGACGTAGACAATTAATAGTACACATTATTTATATCAATAAATGACCATTTTAGTCCTTAAATGTATAAATTGATGAGAATTTAGTCTTTAAAAAATAAAAGTTCTGATTTAATCTCTGAATGTATAAAAATATAATATTTGCACATCTTGTTATTAAGTTTGTGCAATCATTTTAGCATTAAATTGTAATATTTAAGGAATAATTTGATATTAAATTAAATTTTTAGGATCTATTAGACATTTAGTACAAAATTTAGGAATCAATTTATCATTAAATTGTATACAGGATATAATTGTCGTACGTTTTACTTATTTAAGAACTAAATTAAAAATTTCATTCCTTCATAGGTTAATTTTTCATCGATTTACATATAGACCATGCCAAAATTAATGGTTATTCACTCTTATTTGTATACTCAAATATATAAGCAACATGACACCATTACGAAATCCAATAGGGTGCAACTCCCTAAACCCACCCTAAACAACACTCCATTGGAAATGCTACTACATTAACATCATGTGGAGATGTATAATTCACAAAATACTCCCTTTTATATTAACCTCCAATATAGGAAGAAAATATTTCCAACTACTTGTACTACCTATACTATTGAAAATGACATTTTACTATTGAGGTTTAGAGAGATTTGACAAAGTCAAAGATAAAATAATTGATGTAGACAAGAGTTAAATACTTAGGCATTTTATGTATGACTTTCCAATGTTATTTGAGTATGACTAATCAAGAGTTTAAAATAAGAATTGAAATAAAATCAATTTTCTTAAAAAAACTGATTAAATGAACTAATTTTGAAAGAAAAATATTTAGAAACAGTATAACCTTGTAAATAGGCTAAAATGACTTGAAAAAATGATTCTCCCACTTGAGAGACTCATATATATTTTTTATAGAAGAATAACGTATTCTTCGATGAAAGTTCATTAAAACTTAAGTCCCTCTTGAGAGACTTGAGTCCCACAAGAAAGACTCAAAGGTGCAATGGCAAAAATTAAAAAGATTTTCAAATAGATTTTTTTAAATTAAAATCAAGTTTATATCTTTATCTTATCAAATCATATAATTAGGATTCAAAATTAAAACAATATTGTTATTTTAATTATTATATAAATTAAAAATATTATGAGAAAGACACAATTATCATTTACGGGAAACAATCTTGCTAAAGTTAAGTACGATCATTATGAACGACAAATTCCTTTCTCCAAATATATAACATAACAACATAAAATCTCTTTCTTCATATATTACCTTTAAATCCTATAAAATAATTTTTACTTAGAAATCAAGTAAAATAATTTTAAATGATTTCATAAAGAAATATTTGTTACAAACTAATATTTTATTATAAAATAATATTTTAACAATAAAGTTAATTAAATTTAATAAATTAAAATATTTGTTGCAAATTAATATTTTAACTCTATGCTTAATGATATCATATATGAAAGTTTGTTGATTTATATCTATACGATAATGTTATATATATATATATATATATTTGTGTGTGTTTGTTTGTTTTAATTTATTAAATATCTTTTTACTATTAAAAATAATTAAATCTAATTAGTTAATATATTTGTTAATAATATTTTGACTCTCTTTTTAATAATTTTATATAGCAAAATTTGATTGATTCATATCTATATAATAATGTTATTTTTTAACTGAATAATGTTTAATTTATATATATGTATATATTAAATATATTTTATCACAAAAAATATTTTAAATCAATATGTTAATAATATCATAAATTAATTTTATTTTTTTTTGTATAGCCAACATGTACCATTCATGGGTTGTAATCTTACTTGAAACATCCTAGACGTTGTAAGGATAGGGAGTGATCATCAGTGTACAAGTGATGTGACAGAGATAAGGAGCATCTCCTGGCTGACTTCCAGCAAGAGGAGTACATAAATGAATCAAATACACACCCGAATGAGATGAATGTAAAGGTTGTACAAGTATAATATTGTAGAGTTCAAAATGACTTAAAAGAATTAATTGGTATTATCTATGTCAACAAAATGCATATACTTTTTGGTACCCTATCTCTTAAGAACTCCACAGCTAATGTGTTTGGCTTGGAGCAATTTGGTAAGAGTGATCTTCTTGAAAGTTTTTTCGAAAAGATGTGAATGAAGATAAAATAAACTTAAAAATCTCATGTTAATTTGTATGGACAATCAATGATCCTGAAAGTAACCATGATTTTACATTGCTCGAGTCAAGTAGGATCATGATAAACTACAAATCTATTTCTCAAAGAACTTAAACCAATTTCATATTTAAAATTCAACATTTTTTACTTAAAATTATATAAAATAATTTTAAATAATTCCATATAATAATATTTATTTTGAGGTTAAACTATTTATACTAAAAATTAGTTTAAATGTAATTAATTTTTTTTAAGATATTTAAATCATTTAGTTAATATATTTATTATAAAATAATATTTTGACTTTATGTTTAATCATTCCATATACGGAAATTTATTGATTATTATTTTATAATAACGTTAATAATCATATATATATTATAGTTAATTTATTGAATATATTTTTATTACAAATTATTTTTTAATTTTTTCATCAATAATATTATAAAGGGTTAATTAAGTTTTTAATCCTTAAATTTTTATAAAATTCGGCTTTTAGTCCCAAAGCAAAAGTTTGATTGGTCAAGATCTTTCAATTTTTTTCATTTAAGATTTTTAGTTTCTAAAATTTTGTTGGACCGATCAAGATCTCTCAACTTTTAGAAATTTTGGTTTTTAGTTTTTAAATAAGAATTTAAACTCATTATTTTTTATTTATTTTATGAAATTTCATGGATTAAAAACCAAAGTTTTCAAAAGTTTAGTGATTGAAAGTCTTAATGAAAAAATGTTGAGACACCTTGACCCATCAAACTTTTCTTTATGAACTAAAAATCGAATTTTGAAAAAAGTTTAGGAATTTTAATCAGTCAAACTTTTGTTTAAGAAATAAAAGTTAAGTATTAAAAAAATAGTGAATAAAAGTTCAGTTAACCCATTTTAGTATTAACTAGAAGATTCAAAAGATTTTCTGTAAAAAAAATTCAAAAGATCTCGGGGAACAAAAAGTGTATAAGCCTTAATTTGTATATATTCTACTTGAGGAACAAGAAATGCGATTAAGCCTTACATTTTTATTTACAATTGTTCACACAAATTGATGATGCTTGAGAAATGTAGTAAGATGAAATGTCGTAGAACAAATTTTATACAATACATATTTATCTAAAAAAAAACTATAGCAAGAAGCTAAAAAATTGTTGTTAAAAGTGTAAGCAACAATATTTCAACTATATTAATTCTAGATGTCCATTGTCATTTCTTACAAGCAACTGTAATTCATTTATGTGCTTGTTGTAATAAAAATCACTGTCAAATTAAAGTATAATAATGGCTTTCGCGACCACATACAATAATAATAGTTTGAATGTTTAGGTCATATTTTGTATATTATCAAAAGATATAGCCTGCAACACTTTTTCAAGTGTTGAGGTAAGTTTACCAAATAATCTTTTCATCAGTCTAGTCAAATGAATTACTTGTCAACTAACCTAGAGTCATGAGGAAAACATGTATTAATTGTTAACCATTAAATTATATTCATCTTCTTCTGGTTATAATTCTTATATTCTTATATTTATTACTTTCTTACAAGGTAATTAATAATTATACATACATTTTTCATTATTATTATTGTTATTATTACTCAATTCTTTGGGAGTAGTTTTCATTCATGATTTATAATAAATAAGCAAATATTTTTAGTCGTTAAAGTAAAGAAAAGAATATATGAATGAAAAATTGTTACATACTAGTTTTCGACAATGATTTCTAATCATTATATACTAAAAATATATTGTTTATTATGTCTTATGAATGATTTACAGCCATTAAAAGAAAAACATTTTCTACGCTTTAAAAATGTGCCATACTATATTTCCTAAACAGATTTATAGCCATTGACAAGGGAATTAGCATAGTTAATTAACAAAATTATTGTTTATTCTATGTTTTAAGAACAACTTTACAATTGTTTACAGATAAATTATCACCAATTAAACAAATTGTTGTGTATTCCGTTTTATAACTATTGATAAGGAAATTATTAACAATTAAAAAATTATTGTCTATTTTATATTTGAGAAATAATTTT
>PYAF01000227.1:417327-454587 GCA_007407185.1 Glycine tomentella | reverse complement strand
TACTAGTACATTTTATATATTTAAGAATTTTTAACAAGAGCGTTATCTAAAGTAAAAGACACGTTGCAACAATATTTGGTACATAATAAAATAATAGTAAAATAGAATATAAATATTTTTAAGGAAATAATATGATATCAACTTAAAATGATACAGTTTATTCCAACAAAAAACGTGTTACATAATAAAATAATAGTAAAATAGAATATAATTTTTTTAAGGAAATAATATCAACTTAAAATGATACAGGTTATTCCAACAAAAAACGTGTCAAACAAATTACACCTCTAATTTTTTACATCTTTTATACATATACAGGGTGTGTACCTCACTAGCTATCTTATTCGAAATGTTTGAATATATTGAATGAAGCAAGTGACTTGTATTAGAAATTAAACTTTTTATTTGATCTTCAATTAATTGATTATTTTTTATTGAAATATATAGGCTGGATGTATAATTTAGTATTTTCATATAAGTCTAATGTGTTTTTAAAGTGAATTAATTTAGATTTTGGGAATCACCTTATGTTTGTATGCATGTTTATTGAATAAAATTCAATAGGCCGGTAAGTATGTTGAGTTTGTATATAGGGTTTAATATCTGATATAAGAATATTAGGTTTACCTACTTAAAAATGGACGAACATGATTCTCACTTGACTCCACTGCCTGATGTTAGCTTCATTGCATCATCCAAGAGTTAACACATGAAAACTTGGAGATTAAGAGGAAAATTTTGTTCTTAACGTATATGCTTGTGTATGAGTTTTGTGAGATTAAGTGATTGCTTTAGAGGATATTTTCAAGAGGTATGCAATTTAAGAATAGTTTATTTGTAGTTTTTTTTTTAGTATTAATTCTAAATCTTGGTATAGATCATTAGATACTATAACTTTTACATGTGATATTAGAGTCAGGTTACATTAGGTTTAGAATCAACACCATGGTATGAAATGATTAGTAGATCGATAAGTTTGTTCTTTCTATATTTGGTTAAGGATTAGGATCCTTGGTCCCTTTAAGTAAGTGAAAACTTCATGCACATTCATTACAAGAAAAGCGTGCCTGTGCCTTTTTGTTTGATATTGTTGAGATACCAATCTATTTTATATCTTTCCATTATTGTCAAATCTGTTTTATATCTTTTCTTTACTATTAGTTACTGTCTTTGTTTCATATCAGATTATCTTATCCTATAATCAAGGGAATGAGTAATTATTTGATTGTAACTTCATCATTATAAATAATAATAGAGCTAAGGAATTATATATTTTTCCTAAAGAATTCAGAATCACATATTCTAGTTTGTATCAGAAGTAGGTTCCGATACAAACTCGTACCCGCACCATACGTAAATTTACGGGTATATACCCGCTCCAATATTGTGGATAATCACCCGCTCCGTTTGCGAATATTTTTTTACAGAAAGTGTGTTCTACGACAGTTCATTATGCCATATAACGACGGTTGGTCGTCACTATCCCCTCCCCAACGAGGTTGTTGGCCTGTTTGGCTTCTCTGCTACTATCCATTCACCCATAGCACTATTCATCCGCACGTACCTTGTTTCTAATGGCAGAATCCACACCCAACATGTCCAAAAACCCAATCAGCAAAACTCACAAAAAATAATTATCCGCATTGGCAAGCAGATATGGAGATTTGGTTCATTGGTCAGGGACTATGTGATCACCTAGAAAAGATGCCTGACAAAATTCCCAAAAAAGAATGCAAGGTTTGGAAGAAGGGAGACACGCAATTAGTTGCTCTCCTATGGCAATCTATCGACCTTACAGTCATGCATGATCTATTTTTGCAATTGCAAGACCTATTATGCCAAATGGACGAAAGCCCGCGAGACTTGTACTCAAATGATGTCCAATGCCTCTATGATGTGATTCATAATGTGTCTACACTTCCATTCTGTAGTAGAGCTCAGTTTGCTATTGATGAATTGATGGAAGACCTTTATAATTTCTGATGACCCGAAGAAGTTCTCTATATTCTTTTCCAAGAAACAATATCAGGTATTGGTTCCTCCACAAGTGGAGAGTCTTTAGCCTTTGTTGCAGGTCATGGAGGTCATGGCTTAGGTTGAGAATTTAAAACGACTATTGAATTAAATGAAAGCAATTAAAATGTATGAAATGTAAAATGGAAGCAATTAAAGTGCATGAGATGAAAAGTAAATGGAAAAATACCGAGGAAAATATAAATGGGCAAGAAAATAATTTGTGACAACTGTAAAAAGATACAATACATATACAATAAATTATATAACATTAATTTTTTTTACCTATCTTTCTTCATCGTTATGACATGCAATAAATGATACGAGGAGAGAGATAGACAAAAAAAAATATTGACGTAAAAATTGTTGTAGTAATAACATTTCTCACTGTAAATGGCAAATGAATTTAAGAGGCTTGAAAATGTAAGTGTTGGAAAATTAAAGTGCAGAACGGTAAAAGAAACTTTAAAAGTTAAATGCTTGAATGAAAATTAAAATTGAAAGACGATGGTTGGAACACAAAGCAATCATGAACTTGCTTGATGCTGGTTTTAATCCTTTGATGTGTGATGGGTATGAAGAAATTTTAAATTGTTAAAAGTCTAAATGTTCAACTTCCAATCCCTTATTACATTATATATATATATATATATATATATATATATATATATATATAAAATAGTACCTATAGACAACAATTTTTTACTATATATTAATAACTTTCTTAATAATTAATATCCAACAATCATACCTGTTAATAGGTTTTATCTTTCATTTCCATCGTTTATGACTTCTACAATTTTGTTTATTCAAATCTTCAATTTTTTCATCATAGACTTGTCAAAGTGAACCATATTTTGAAACTTAGTTAAAATAAAGCTTAAATATTTTTTAATAATTTAGTATTTTTTCTTTTCATTCTTGTAAAATTATTTTTTTATTTTTAATGCTTACAAGTATATTAGTTTTATTTTTTGTTTTTATAACACTTTAAATAACATTTTTTTCATTATTCGAAACACAATCTAATGTCTTATAGAACCAAAAGTAAAACAAACATAATTTATAAGAATTACAATTAAAAAAAATGCTAAATTAGAAGAACTAAAAATATATTTAAATCTTAAAATAATATATTCAAATATCATTTTCAAACACCTAGTAAAAATTTTCTTGAAAGATCATTTTTGGATGCTCAATTAAAAATGGTGACATTAACAATAAAAGGATTAGAGGAGTAAATTTGAACCATACAATCATGAATAGTTATGATTACTTAAAAATTATTTGATAATTATATACTCATTCATATGACTTAAATTTATCTATTTTATTTTAACCTTTTGTGATTTGATCCAAATGTCATAATTCACTTTTTTCACTCTCTTGTGATAAAAGCAACCTCACTGAATATGCTCCCCTTAATTCAACTATATGTTCAATGTGTTTGGTATCGCATAAATATTGAAGAAATAGGATGAATAGAGAAAAAATAGGTAAAAAAATAGAAAATAAAATATGTTTGGTAAAAAATAAATATAAAATGAGAGAAATAAAAAGGTGAGTCCCGCAACTTTTTATTAATTTCTCCGCGCAAAGAAATAAACAGTAAACGAAAATATGCAATGATGAATGATAATCAATTGTCTGCAAGTTGTTGTGCAAAATATATGGTACAAGCTAGGGAAACACAGTCAATTATAAGGAAAAATATAATTCAATTATGTAACTAACATAATCCGATCCATAATTTATCAAATAAAACATTTTAAGTATTTTATTTTTCTATACTTCTATTTATACTTTATTTCTTTCTATATTTTTATACATCATATCTCTCAATATATCCAGAATGTTTAATTTAAGTGTAGTAAGATATTTGAATTGTTGCAAATCTTTCTTTATTTATCTTTGATTTATCAAGTACTTTCCTTCTTCCGGCGAAATACAACCCACAACAAGCATTATATTTATTAACCCCACTTACATTTTTATAAAGGGAAACAATAATTAAAAGCATATACGAAGAAAAGCGATTTAAGCATGCATTTCTTAAAAGTTCTCCACACGTACGGCTCCTTGTCTTATAAAACCCCTTGATCACATTCTCAATCTCACACCCCAATTTATTTATGCAAGTTCTTCTTCTTCTCCTCCTCCTCTTCACCCCCTTCACCACACAAAACCAAACCAAAAATGGTGAAATTCTCAAAGGAGCTCGAAGCTCAACTAATACCAGAATGGAAGGAGGCCTTTGTCAACTACAGGCAGCTCAAGAAACACATAAAAAGGATCAAACTCAATAGAATTTCGAAGCAATTACAAGCCCCAGAAGAGACCTTTGGTCGCTCCGTTTTCGATTCCTTTCGCTTCATAACCAACAAGTTCTGCAATTCAGACAACAATCATAAACAAGACATAATCCAGGTAAAGTGCATATATACACACACACTAAAGTGTAATAAGATCATTGTATAGTTAATAAAGTTTGTGTGTGCTTTCTGGTTTGTTATTTTTCAGTTCATTCTTTTGGTGTGTTCCGGTAAAATATGAGCTCTAGTGCCATGTCTAAAATCTTTGCTTGTCTATGATTGTCTGCTGTTTATGTCTCCTAGTGTCTTTTGTGCCTTCGTGCATAACCTTATTGCTGAAAAATGAGGAAACAAATGACATCGTTTTCGGACAATGAAATGTCTCCGAGGCTTTTAACACAGTTAACACAATTAACACAAAGTTTGGTTTCCTATTAACATAGCTCAAGTCACTCGTTTTCTGACCAAAGGGTTTGAAATTACGTTTGTATAACAGCCACGTAAATGAGTTCTGGTTAATATGAACCACGAAAACGTAATGCGATGAAAATAGTCAATGATCTATTGGTTGCACACTACAATATCTAAGTCTATTACTTTATGGTCCAAAAATAGTGAAAATTATCCAACATAACACCTTAAGAGATAAAGAAAAAATATATATTAAGTATGAATGTATGATATTAATATAATATTTGATATATAAAAATGTTTGTATATCATTTTTCGTTAAATAAATAACTTATGATGAATAGAAGCAACCAGGGTTTGAAAAACAATAATATGCATGAGATTTAAAATATTTTGACACCTAAAGTTTTGTTATATTTTATTGAAGTTATGTTATTGAATGAATGTCAAGTAACCTGCTAATTATTTTTACCTTTAAAAATGACTTATTCATGAGGTAACTAAATTGACGTTTTAAAAGATATATCAATAATAAAAATATATTAAAGAATGTAACTTTTTATATTTCTATACATAAGCCATTGAAATTCGATTCTGTATCCAAATAAATGTTTATCGTTATAATAATAAATGAATCTGACTATATATGTGTTTAATGGAGTGAATAAAATAATAGTCAAAAAGGCGAAGTGGAGAATGTGAGAATGGCATTAAGGGCTAAAAAGCCAGTTTAGTGGTCCTTTTTTTTTTTTTTTTTTTTTCTGAAACACCTCTTTCTGCTTTTGCTTTGAGTTTCTCATTCTCTCACGAAATCAAGGTTACAACTGATATGGCGATAGTGGGAACACTATTGCACAATACCCATCACGAAACCATTGTCATGTGCACACCCTAGAAAAATAAAATGAAAAAATCATTATTAATGTAAAACTATATATATATATATATATATATATATATTGAAAAAAAAACAACAAAAATTTATACTCCTTCCATTCCTTTTTAATTATCAGAATTTTGGGAAAAAATTGTTGTTATATATTTTTCTTTATAAAGTTCAGCATCATATTAATTACTCTTTTTATCCATTATAATCTTACTTATCTTCTATTAAAATCAAGAAAATTTATTATATTTCTTCTTGATATATACAAAAAAAACTTCAAAACCATATAAAATGAAACGAAAGTATTATAAATCAGTTGAATTTATATATATTGCCCGTGTAAATATATATAGAAGGTATGATTAGGTGGTTATTATTAAAGTTTAAAAACTTATTATACATACCAATTTTGTAATTTGATGCATGGACGAATCTAAAGTGTACCAAAGGGGGTTGATTTTTTATACAATTATTTAAATATCTAATTTTTAATAATTAATTATTTAATAAATAAAAAGTTTAACAAAAATATTTTATGTGTAAAACTAGATATATATATATATATATATATATATATATATATATATATATATATATATACACATACATAAAGGATACTAAAGAAGTGGGGTAAGCTAAGGTTCCCCTACTTGCCCTCTCTTGAATGCATCTCTAATTGAATATGATAATATAAAAATTCTTTATATTACAAGTACATGCACTAATTCTCTGTAGAAATATGGATATGTAATAATTTTTTGTTACAGGTGAGGATAAAAACAACGGAGGAGAGTGAAGAAGTGTATGAAACTGAGCTCGCACAATTGTTTTCAGAAGAGGATGAAGTGCAAGTGTTTTTTGCAAAGCTGGATGGAGAGCTTAACAAGGTAAACCAATTCTACAAGAAGCAAGAGAGTGAGTTCATTGAGAGAGGAGAAATGCTGAACAAGCAGCTTAACATCTTGCTAGACCTTAAGCAAATTCTCAGTGACCGACGCAAGAAAAATCCGTCGCTAAAGCCTTCTAATACTGGAGTTTTGCCACATTCTCCAGGCCAAGGTTCAAATACTCCGGTCATTTCTTTCTTTATTATTTTCTTGTTAAGTATAAAATTTCATGAATTGGGAAAAAAAAAAAAAACAACTTTCAATTATCAATATGTGATTATTCTGAATGAAACGAGTTTTGGATTCGAATCTTGAATAAACAAATATAACTAAAAATAAAAATTTCATTAAAAACAACTAACTAAGTTTTTCAATAAAAAATAGTTTAAAAAAATTAATAAATATTTTACACCTATAACTCGGTGAACCAAATAAAAGAACAAACCTTCAGCTAATTGAGTAATTAATAATAGTTGAAGAGAAATGTTAAGATGTGAGCGACGTTAATAATATAGCCTGAAAACTACTTATAAAACTTACACAACCTTCCTCTCTAGAAGTAATTTTTACGGGTTAGTTATGCTCAATTTATTTTTAATATAGATTAGTATTTTTATCGTCCATTCAATAAAACAGCTAATATAGTTCACACTAAATTCATAAATAAAAAATATCGAAAATAATAATTTTTAAAATATTAAATGATTTAAATATATTTATAATAATAAAAAATGTGATTTTATGTTTTAATTTTTAAAAAAATGTATTTATTTTTAATTCTTATACTTAAAAAATTCCGTTTTATAAGCCCCACACTAAAAATTAAAAACACACATTTTTAATTACATATAACGATGGGCTCGAATCATTAACAATGGGTTCTCAATTATTGGCTGGTGGTTTTTCTTTTGGAAGTAGGCTTAATATGTTATTAATATTATGATTAAATTTTCAATATGATTAATTAATACTTAAACAAATGTTTATATAATTATTTTCATGAGTACTTTACAATTTGAACCTTTGGTTTGCACACAAGAAAATTCATGCAGTCAATATATATAATTCATCATTTGTAACGTCTCTTTTCTCAAAGTCGTGCGATTTGTGGAAATTTCATTTCTAAGCTTGTAATATGGAACAATAGGCATCACTACACGTGGCTCAAAAATGCAATAATTAATTCGTAAAAAAGAAAAAATATATATAAATTTCTGTAAGTATTCCTCCATGTAATAATATCATTAATATGTATTTGTTTATGTAGAAAATATTGGCGAATCAATTGATGATAACTCAGAAGTTTCACAAATGGATGAAGTAATCTCAACGTTGGAAAGAAATGGTCTAAGTTTTGCGAATTCGGCAATGAGGCTAAAGACAAAGAAGAAGGGAAAGCCTCATATGGCCATAAGAATTGATATTCCGGCCACCACTCCAACGGCTGTTACTTCCATGTTATGGGAGGATTTGGTGAACAGTCCAATAAAACCAGGGTATGGTGGAGAGTTCATTAACAAGAGAAAAATTCAGTGTGCTGAGAAGATGATTAGAAGTGCATTTGTAGAGCTCTATAAAGGTCTTGGCCTTCTCAAAACTTACAGGTAATTATTTATTTAATCACTTAATTATGATTAATTATTATTATTATTTTGATTCATTATTTATTTATTATTATTGTTTTTTTTACTCGACAAGAAAGGTATATTTCATTATATTGTTAATGTTGTTGTAAGATGGAAAACATAGGAAAAAATATAAAGAATGTTGATTTGGGGAGTATATATATATATATATATATATATATATATATATATATATATATATATATATATACACGATATCCTTGAATTGGAATGAAGGATAAGAACTATGTTTATGTGGCTAATCGAGCAGGGAGTTGCATGGAGTTTCAAAACACCACGTAAGAAAAAGATATTGGTAGATAATAGATAGAGTAGATGGACGTTGGTGTGCTAGTTGGGTTATATGGGCAAAGACGTTTCTCTAAGGATCTAAAGGCAAATGTGAACCGTAACCCTAATTGATCCAATCATGCATGCTTCAAAATAATGGAGAACAAATCCAAATTGGAGACCTTTCTTGTCAATTTTATAATTTAACCTTTTCTTATTTCACTTCCTTTCCAAAACTTGAAATCCTTTCTAAGTCTTTATTTATGTATTATTTTCGCATTTTCGTAATCCTATATATCTATTAACTATACTACTTAAAGAAATCCTTGTTAAGTGCTTCAAATCAATAATATATGTGTGACTTTTGCTGTCTTAATTGATATATTATTTTTAGTGAAAAAATAGTAATATATATTCCCCTCCAAATAATTTCTTCATTTATACTCAAAACCCTTTCATACTAAAATAAAATGTATTCTAAAAGTTATCCTTCTGGTCTAATTTGATGGGGTAGAAGCCAAAAAGAAGCAACACTATCAGGCTTTCTAAACAAAAACAACAACAACTGATCAAGCAGTCAAGCTCTAACCAAGAACTTCAAATTTGTTGCTTTAATGGGGTAGAAGCCAAAAAGAAACAACACTATCATGCTTTAATGGCTGTGTGCAAATTTGTTGCTACAATGATAAAAGACGTAAAGATAACATCAATTAGACATTTTTATCTCAACAACAAACAGTAGTCTTAATAATTCAAATGCAAGTACATAATTAAATTTTATTTTTTTTATAAAAAAAAGTCACTTAATTAAAATATTCTAGGGGGGAAACACTTAGAAGTGTAATATCTATCATTTATGATTACACGCATCAAACTTTAAATAATAAAAAATGGCCAAAGGCAAGCATTGGAAAAGTTATGGGTAGCAAAAAAAGAAGGTGCGATTGCATAAAACATTACTTCTTTTGCTGGACTAGTCGAGACAACTTTACATGCTATACATGATCCATGACGATCGAGACCAGTGACATGCTAAGATGTAATTAAAATACGAAACTTTCTTGGTGTGAAAGAATTATTACGTACGTATGAATTTCAATTTTTGGTCATGCCAATAAATGTCACTGTATTTTTCATACATTACGTAATATTATATACGTACGTTTCATGGAATGGCAGCTTATATAGGCCATACTCTACTATATCCTTTTTTTTATTAATGATGACTAATTTTTAACCACATATTTTATTTTCTTTGCAGCTCACTGAATATGGTAGCATTCACAAAGATACTCAAGAAATTTGACAAGGTACGGATTCAAATATATCTTCGCCTACACATGCATGCATGATCACAATATATATATAATGAAACATGATGAAACAGTACAGTGAGGAATTTGGGATATCTATTTCTTTTTCTTTGTTTGTTCGTTGTTCGGTTACATTTTGTGTATGTCAGCATAAATCTTGCTTTTAGTTTTAGGTGTTCCTCTATGGTCGTACTCAAGGTAGTTATAGGAGTAAAGACAAAGAAGTTGTGCATTAAAAGTTGTTCTTAGTTACATAAATAATTCATCAAGTTTCAAACCAATTTGCAATTGCGGGCTATATTCTTGACACGAAGGTCGCGAGTTACATAATAACATTTACTGATTTGAAAATCGGATCAATTAGTCAATTCGATCGAAAATTAATTATTTGTCTGATTTAATGTTTCCTAAAAATTAGTGCATCATAAAATCGGCTAAAGATTGTTAAATCGGTCAAAAAATGTAAATATGATAAGTTAATCGATTTTACTTAAAATCATTTTTTTATAATAAACAAAATTTCAAAACAACGGTTGTTTTGATTTTAGAAAAAAAAAAAAATATATATATATATATATATATTAATTTATGAAACTTTTAATTAAAGTTTACTTTTTATTATTATCAAGTATATTATATTATTTTTTGTTCAATATTATTATGATATTATATTAAAATATTTAAATATATATTTTATTAAAATTATTCAAACCCCGGTTGAATCATTTACCCTAGTGAAACATTGATAACATCTCAATATATTCAACTAAATATGTAAGTGTAACCAACCTAATTTCAAAACACAAAATAAATGACCCACACAAAGCATCACGTAAGATATAGAGGAAAAACAGTTACTCGCTTCTCCCTCTCGATCTCTTTATAGTTCTTGGGTATGGGTAAATTTCTTATGCATTTAATCTCCACATGCATGATAGATAACTACCATTTTTTTAATTTATGAAGAAAAAAAAGTTAATAACATATTATGTAGATATTGGCTAAGTCCCAGCGTATCAATGCATAAAATAATTCACCAACTTGGCATTGATATATAAAATAATCACATTTTTTACCTGATCAAATTAAACTATTTAACTCATGTTCTTGGCATTGATACCTAAAGTAATTTATCGCGTAAAAAAAATAAAATAATTTAGGCTAAAATATACAAACAGTTAATTAACTTTTTTTTCTTCTAAATTAGTCCCTTAATTTTAAAAGTTCTAAAATAATCTTCTTAATTATTTAATCCATAACTAGTCATTTAGAAAAACTGTTCATTTTTAATTTTTAGGCATAATTTTGAATTTTTTTTGTTGATTCAAAATGTAAAATTTGTCTTATTAGATTCGTCCACATGAAAATTATAAAAATCAACTAATATTTGATCCCAGAAAAAAGATGTAAGTAAGATGAAAGATGCATGAAAAGTTAGTCTCATATCAATCAAAAATCTAAAAATTTGATATCACATTCTTTTTTTATTATTCATAAGATTCATTTTTTACGCGATTTTTATTATATTTATGATTTTTTTGTTTCAAACATTAATTTATTTATATAATTTTCATATAAATGAATTTAATGAAACAAATTTAACTTCTTGAATCCATAAAAAATCATATTCAAAAGTAAAAAATGATTAATTTTTTGAAAGGACTATCTTGTCATAGATTAAATAAGAAAATGATTTTATAACTTTTAAAATTTTGACAACTAATTTAGAACTAAAATAATAAGATAAGGGATTATTCTTATATTTTATATTTTAGCCAATAATTCATCTGTCACAAAGAGATTATTAGCTTAGATTTTTAATTTTTTTATATGGACGAAATTATATTGCTATTTGATTAGGTGTCTTGTCAAAGGACTTCTGCAAATTATATGAAAGAAGTGAAGAGATCCCATTTCATTAGTTCTGACAAGGTACATATGCTTTCTTTTTCCTAAATCCTATCTAGGAGGGGGAAAAGAAACAAACAAATTCAATTTTCATTGCCTTCTGATTTGATCCTTCTCAAATTCTTGTGAGGAGATCGTGTTACACACTTACATTACATGGGCTTCTAATAATTGGTGGTTATTATATGCAATATAATAATTTAATTTGACTAAAGGCTGTTAGACTAATGGACGAAGTGGAATCCATATTCACAAAGCACTTTGCCAACAATGATAGAAAAAGAGCAATGAAGTTTTTAAGACCCCAACAGCCAAAAGTTTCTCATAAGGTCACCTTCCTTGTCGGTAATGCCCCTCTCTCTCCCCTAACTCTTAACGTGTCCTTAACAACTTCAACTATTAGTGCAAACTGGAAAAAATATAAATAGAGTTTAATTGTCATTATATATAATTAATGGAAAAAAAATTATACTATCAATCAATACAAAATTATCATTTGTACAGCTTTTGAGTCATTTAATATAAAAAGTTTAATGATTATATATTAAATGTAAAACTTTTTTATACATTGTTAATATATAAATCAAAAATTACAATCGACGTGACTTTTAAAATAATTATATATAAAATATTAAACTTACTAAATTTATAATTAGTTGATAGTGTAATACTTATCAGGGTATGACCTATTTTCTATAATATAACAGTCAATAATTAATCTAATATAACAAAAAAGAAAAGTGTTTCCATTATATTATCCCATTATTTCCTAACAGTGCGTTCAAAAGTCAAAACCATATAATATTTTATGATGTAATTACACATGAGCCAAAATTTATTGCAACCAACCAGTGGCCACTAAGAGTGGTGAACCCATTCACTAATAGCTCATAGGTCAATTTTTCTTTTTTCCCTTATATTAACATTTCATTGATTGTTCTATGTTACTTCCTCTACAGGGTTGTGTACAGGTTGTTCTGTATCCTTGTTTTGTGTATACGTAATCTTGGCGCATATGTGTGGTATATTCTCTCCTAGTACAGAACCAGCTTATATGGACGCTGTCTACCCAGTGTCCAGGTGCTATATTGCATGGTTCCTATTTGAATTTACTTCATACGTGACTTTTATGTATACTATTTTCATCAAGACTACTCAACATCCTACTACCTTGATCAAAATTATTTCAACATAAGGAATTGTATTGTAAGGTTCAAGACATTTATAGTACAAATTGGTAGAGGACAAAACAATATCAAATAAGAACTCCATTATTTATTTATTTTACTAGATGATGCCAAGAAATTATTAAACGAAGAGTACTACCGGCACATTCTTCTCAACACATTTTCTGTTTTTAGTTGAAACTTATGTGGGGTCCGCCACTTTAAAATTAGAACCACTAAATAGCAAATGAAACTCACATATATGTTGAAATTTACATAAATTTCAACCAATTACATAAATTATGTTGGAAATAGTGAGTCAAAGAGTTGTTAGCATTTCCATTATCAAATACATGCCTAGTTCTTCTAATGGATGAAAATGAGATAGTATAAAGTTTTCCTGTTTTAGTTTTAGCTACACTCATTTTTTCTACACACCTTTGTAATCATGAACCATTAAACTGCACATAAACGAAAAATAAATAAATAAATAAACTTCTAAGAACTGACTAAAATTAACATCTAAGCTGCAGAATTTAAAACAAAAACACCTATGTTATATCTGCACTAATGAATGGTTACAATGATTTTGTGCAGTGTGTTTGCATTATTAAGCCTGCACTTGTTTATGTATGGATGCAACCTGTACATGTGGAAGAGTACAAGAATCAACCATAATTTCATATTTGAATTCTCACCAAGCACAGCGCTGAAGCACAGAGATGCATTTCTGATGTGCACTACCCTCATGACAACTGTGTTTGGGGCAATGGTGATACACCTGCTACTGAGGGCTGGAGGTTTTTCTCCTGGCCAAGTTGATGCCATTCCTGGAATCATTTTTCTGGTTAGTCAAATGACTATTATAGTATTACTTTTCCATGTTACTTGAAAGATAAATAAATAAATAAATAAAAAATAACTTGGTTTGCTTGAAATTCCAGAAAGTGGTTTACAATTGAATTTATAGTGTTCAAGTCTTTGTGCTGATTATGAGCTGCCATTTTCAGTTCTTTGTAGGTCTTCTCATTTGCCCATTTGACATTTTTTATCGCCCTACTCGTTTTTGCTTCATCCGGGTTATTCGTAACATAGTTTGCTCTCCATTTTATAAGGTAAATTTTTTTCATGTTTTTTATTTTATCGGCAAATTTCTTTCATATATTCCTTGGTACAATTAGACACATTGATATGCTATAATGCATATAGTCATGTACAAAATTGAGCTTGTCATTATTTTGATTTAATTTACTTTTCCTACAGGTGCTGCTGGTAGACTTTTTTATGGCTGACCAACTAACTAGCCAGGTGATCTTAATATAATTTATTATCCTTACAACAAGTTTATTTTGTTTCCCTTTGCTTCTCAATATGCATACTAATAATCAACATTAAATTGTATGTTATTTGTTGCAGATTCCATTGCTAAGGCATTTGGAAACAACAGGTTGTCACATTTTTGCTAGAGTTTTCAAGTCACACCACCCTGAGGCATGCCATTCTGGAAGGCTATACATAGAAATAACTTACCTAATCTCATTTTTGCCATATTGGTGGCGTGCATTACAGGTATGCCTCTGGTGCTGATTGTTAATACAGACTCTGTATCAACTGCTTCTAGAATTTGTGACATGATATTGCTACCTGATTCTTTTTAAGGAAAAAACTTATATGCAATTCCCTATGTGTTGGTTGTTTTGTTTTCCAATCAAAATTTGAGTTCTAAATTGGTAATCTACATATTCCATTAATGCAAACTTTTATTACACAGATTTTTTTTTTTTATCTGCGATTATAAATATATTAAATATCACAAGAAGTGCTTAACAATAATTACATCTCCAAGGTTTTCACAACACTACATAATCCGACAGTGCAAAACCAGTCAAGCAATAAAAATAAATACATCAAAGAGGAGTTGAATCTTAATATATACTCACTAAAAGCTGCATAAAAAAAGATACAACACCTCAACTCTAAAATCAAACCAGAATTCATACTCCATCACCCTACAAACTTAAAATTTGCTAGAGGAGCACTTTGATCAGCTTGCCAAAGCTGATAGGTGATAGAAAAATCTCCTTAAAAAGTCTTCAACCATGACCATACAAAAAACATTATTTTGTGCCAAATTTTCTCACTGTCAAATTCTTTTCCTTCAAACACCATTTCATTTTGCTGACTCCATAGAATCCAGAGGATAGCACACCACCCCACCACCCACCAATCATTTGCTTTTCTCCCAACCAAACCATGTGCATGTTGCAAAAAATGATCCAACACTGACTGAGGTAGTGCAGAATTTAAACCCATAATGTTGTAGCAACGTTTCCAAATATTGTGTGAAATAGGACATGTAAAAAACATATGGATTGAATCCTCTATCTCCTCTTTACAGAAGGCACACAATAATTCTTGATCTTGAATTTCGATTTGTCTATGTTGTAGATTCACTTTTGTGGGGATCCGATTCAAGAATATTCTCCACAGCAAAAATGACACCTATATATGGGGGAATTTTAATTTTCCACATATCCTTAAAAAAATCCATCTTGGATGAATCAAACCTTGAACCATACAAAGCTTTGTATGCCGAATTCACCATGTATGAATTTGAAGTATCTACCAACCAAATCCAATGATCTTCCCCTCCGTTGCCAATACTTGCACCCTCCAACACCCTCAAAAAATCCTCAGCTACCCCCTTGTCCCATTCAAACCACTCCCTTCTCCAAACAAAACTTCATTCCCACTTATCATCCCTCCACTCTCCCATATTCCCAATCACCTCTTCTTTTTGTTCCGAATTTGTGAAAATTCTTGTGAACAAATTTTGAAGAAGTATATCACCCACTCATCTATCCTCCCAAAATCTATATTTTTACTATCACCAACCCTCCACTCAATAAACTCGTTGAACCATTTGTCTTGTTCACCCCCACATACTAATTTCAAGTCCCTCCACTAAATAGACTCCAAAGACCTAGTCCCTCGATCATTCAACCCTCTCCATCCTGAGTATTTGGACTCAAACACTCTATATCAAAGGTCACCTCTATTGTTAAATAAATACCATCTTCATTTTGCCAAAAGAGCAAAATTTATAGCTAGTGTTCAAATTTTTTTCCAACTCACCCAAAATATTTTCTCTCTCCCATCCTCACAACCCCACAAAAACCTTCTTTGTAAAGCAATCAAAATTTTTATAACTCCTTCTGGAATTTTAAAAAAAAAAAAAACACATGTAAAAGAGGTAAAGATGAGAGTACCAAATTAATAAGGCAAATTCTTCCGGCAAAACAAAGGTGTCTATGTTTCCATGATGCAAGCTTCTTCTTGAATTTGGAGATGATAGACTCCCAAGTCTCCATCTTCCTTGGGTTTGCTCCAATGGGAATTCCCAAATATACAAAAGGGAAAGATAAAATTTTACAATTCAATATATTTGAATACCTCTCCACCACTTCCTTCTCCACCCCAATACCTCCAAATCTACTTCTCGTGGAAATTAACTTTAAGTTCGGATACAAGTTCAAACCACCAGAAAATGTTCTTAACCACCATGACATTGTTAATAGTCATATCCCCCACAAATATGGTTTCATCCGCATATTGTAATAAACTTATATCAATTTTTTTCTCTCCCGCCTTTTCAAAAATATTTTTTTCACATGCCTCTCTCATCATGCCACTTGATCCCTCTGCTACAATCGTAAAAAGAAAAGGGGCAAGAGGATCACCTTGTCTTAAACCCCATTGAAGCATGAATTCCTTGGAAGGACTTCCGTTGACAAGAATAGACACCGAGGAGGATGAAAGACACCCATGTATCCATTTAACTCATGTATCATTAAAGTCCAATTTTTTTCAACATATAAAAAAGGAAATCTCAACACACCAAATCATATGTCTTCTCATAATCCACTTTAAAAGTCATACATCTTTTATTTTTCCTTCTTGCTTCATCAACAACCTCATTTTCTATCAAGGCACTATGAAGAATATATATTTCCCCCAAAAATGCACTTTGTCTCTCATCTAACACCCCTTGTAACACCTTTTGGAGTCTTTTTGTCAATATCTTAGCCACCACCTTATACATGCACCCACCAAAGAAATAGGTCTATAATCACCCTAACCTTGTGGGTCCTCTAATTTAGGAATAAGGGCAATGAAAGAAGAATTTGTACCTTTAGTAAATTTTCCGGATGTATGGAAATCATCAAGAAACTTGATCATATATCCCTTTAAAGTCTCCCAAAATTCCTTTATGAAATTGAAATTAAATCCATTGAGTCCTGGACTTTTAGAGCTTCCACAATCCCAAATAGCCTCCTTGACCTCCACCACTCGAAATCTACCAATTAGAAATTCATTGTCCTCCATAGAAATCGTTGGGAATTTGACACCATCAATTCTAGGTCTCTCCCAATACTCTTCACTAAACCTTTCATGAAAATATTTCCATGCCTCCTCCTTAACCTCCTTAGGTTCCTCCTTCCAAGCCCCTTCCACCTCAACTCCTCTAATCAAATTTCTTCTCCTTCTCCAATTTACTACTATATGATAAAATGTTGAATTGCAATCCTCATCTCTAAGCCACTTGAATCTTGATTTTTTGTTTTAGCAGTGACTCACTATACATGACATTTCTCCAAAAATCTTCTTGCAAGCCCCTCCTAACTTCAATATCCCCCTCCAACAAAACACCATCATCCTCCTTTTTGTCCAACTCATTCATATCTTTCACTATTTTAGCAAAAAAAAATTAATATTGCCAAAATGTGAATGATTCCATTCCTTCAAGCCAAGATGAAACTCCAATTCTGACCTAAGAACACAATCAACACTTATTTAACTTCATCTAAGTTTTGTACATTTTCTAAAAACAAATGTCAACCAGTATCCTAAGACTAAGAGCACTTGAATGTTGTCAACTAACATATGCTACTTGAATGTCATGACCAGTGTGCAAGAAGGTGGTTTGATGACTGTGATGTCAACCATTTGGCTAACATGGGGAAGTATGTGTCAGCAATGGTTGCAGCAGGAGCTAGAGTCACATATAGCAGGCAAGATAACCATCTATGGTTTGCTATAGTCTTGATCAGTTCTGTGGTGGCAACAGTTTACCAATTGTATTGGGATTTTGTCAAGGACTGGGGGTTTTTCAATCCCAAATCCAAAAATCCTTGGCTCAGAGATGATCTAATTCTAAAGAATAAATGCATATACTACATGTCTATTGTAAGTTCTCTTTTACCTCGTTTGTGATCTGAATATTGCAATCATAAATTAGTCTTTTAATCACAAAGGGGTGTTGGATTTCACTTTGCAGGCATTGAATGTTGTCCTAAGAGTGGCTTGGGTGGAGACTATCATGCACCTCAAAGTGGGGCCTGTTCAAACTAGGCTACTAGACTTTTTGTTGGCTTCACTAGAGATTATTCGACGAGGGCATTGGAATTTCTACAGGTCCTTTCTCAAACATTTTAGAGGAGCTAGAAAATGACTCTTTTTTTTCGTTTTTAAAGAATGTTTTTGTTGGTTTGGCACATCAATTCCATTTAGTCATGGCTATAAATGTCGTGTTCCATTTATCACATCTGAAGTGACATAATATGTTGGTAGTTGTAAAGAACCAAATCATCCCACAAGGTCATGTTAGGTGATAACTAAGAAAATGTTTATAGCCACAATACCATAACTAGGAAAAGAGACAAACAATAACAGAACTCTAAACTACTTGAACATAAATGTTTTGAAATTATGGTTAGGAAAAGTTAAGTAATATACTCTCTAATACTCTTTTGGATACACTTTTATTATTTACTAAAATTTATTAAAAATTATAAAATTTTGTGAATTTCACTTATTTAATGAATTTCATTCAGATTTTGTAGTTTTTAATAAGTTTTAAATAATAATAAATGGTGTATTGGAAGGAGTAAATTATGTATCATCTTAAAACTATATGCTTTTAAGATGATTTTGTTTCCTTGACAGTTATGAAATGGTGAACTAAATTCCTTGTGAAATTGACAACTTGCTTATGAACAGGTTGGAGAATGAGCACCTAAACAACGTGGGTCATTTCCGGGCAGTCAAGGCAGTTCCACTACCATTTCGTGACATAGACTCAGACAGCTGAGGTGATTTTCTCACACGTGTACAGATTGTCCTATAAAAGGGATAGGCCATATAGCCCCAAGGGAATAAAATTTTGAACGTGACATCCCTCACCATACATTGGATACCAATTGAAGTATCAAAAGACACCAAATGTAATGCTAAAAAAGAAGAATGCATAACAGATGGCATTTTGTCATATGAATTGGCTGAAACAACTTTTGGATTTCACGTTCTAGATCAACATCCTTAGTAACAAAAAAAAAGGATGCATTCTTGTCTTTTTGTCTTCTATTTCTGTTTTGATAAATCGGTTTTAAATAACCAATTTGAAGATCGTGTATTCGAATACTTTTGTAAATTGCAATTAAGAAAATAAGAAGTATTGATTTAGTTTATTGAAATAAGTTGAAAAGAATTGTTTAATAATTAAATGAGAATGACAACTTAAAATCAAATATGCAGTAAAAAAAATCTTAAAATCAAATATAAAATTTGATCTTCCAAACATACAGGCCATGATACATCCATTTTTAAATATATTGGTCCTTCATTTTTTAATATAATGGTTTATAATATGAATTTAATTGAAATACATTAATGATATAAAAAAAATTACATTATCATTCAATCATGATTATTACATTAACTTTTATAATAATTATTTTAAAAGTCATATATTAAATTATTTATAATTAAATAATAATATAAAAATATTAATATTGACAGTATATCAAAATTAAATTCTTATAATAATAATTAATTTTTCCTGTAACATACATTTTCAATGTCAAATTTGTGACTGAATTTAATTTGTTCAAACTTCAATCATACTTTTGTATAAAAAAAAAATTCAATCATATTTAATGCTTTAAAATGTGCTTGAAGAATTAAATTAAATTAATGACGTTATGTAACAAGTTTAACGTTTCACCCTTCCCTCAAAAAAAAAACGTTTCACCCTAGTGAAAAGGCACTTTTTCTACAACTCAAGAGTGCTTTATATATTTTGTCAAAAAAAAAGTGTTTTATATATAACACGCATGAGAATATGTTTGTGTAATATCTAGAAGGGCCAGAAACTCCAAGTTAACATACATTCTCAACCAAGTATGTAAGAAACTCCCAGTTAATGATCATACATACTTAAGCCAAATCCGAATTCAGCTCATTCAGTATTCATCTGACAATTCAACCATCTATTGATCATACATACTTAAGCCAAATCCGAAATTCAAATGTAGATTCAGAATCACCCTCCCTGTTACACTTTACAGGTGTGTGTAACTTAAGTTTTTCAAATTATCATTTTATTTCTAAATAGATTGAAAATCAAAATATACAGAATCAAGGAAGACCAGTGGATTGATATAAATAGAGATCCCCCCTTTACCAGATTGATCAGTGACAAGTGGTCACCCTGGAAAAGTACAAGGCTCTTGCATAAAATACTAACAAACAATCATCCACATCTAACACAAATTCCTCTATAGTATAACTTTAGTCCTTGAAAAGGATACCAAGAAAAAACAGAAGCAGCAACACAACCTTAAGCTTTAAGCAAATTCCTGTTTTGTAATTGTACACAAGTAAAGCTTGTAGTTACTAGAAAACCATAACTATCAAACTATTAGATGCCTCCACATAGCAGGTCGATCTCTTGATATCAGAAGAGCTCGAGATCCAAGATAATCAAAAGAAGGACAATACATGTCATCTGGACCAATAACTTCTCTAAAACTTTGATCGCTGGAGTAGTCCATGTTAAGAACCCTTAGTGCATCATCTTTCACTGCATCAAACACAAACAGTCCTAGGCCACAAACACCCATGACAAAGTCAGAATTACCCCAAACTTGGGAGATTGCTGCATGGTGTGAGTGTGAATTGGATTCTGGAAGAGCATAGGTGGTAAAGAGTCCTTGTCTGCGCAGCGAAAATTGTTGCAGCATTGAGGTCTGCTTCTTGCCCATTGAACTTGTGCTGAAACAACCAACGAAGACAGAATCCCCGCGAGAGAAAACTGATTGCACATTGACACCATGCTTTGATATCTTAAGGCCTACACCAGACGGCTGGCGAAAGTCCAAGACATTGATAGAATCTGAGGTGCAGAACACACCATCATTTCCTTCAGCCTCAGATGAACTTACTCTGCAATGTTATATTTCTAAACTTGGTTAGCCGTAGGGAAAGATAACAGTGACAACACATGAAGTACTAATGAAAATTCCCTTATCCTCAAGGACAACAATGTTATACAATTACATGAAGACAAGTTAATGCTCTTTCCAACATTGAATGAGTTTCACTAAATGGCAATATAGTATCTTTACAAAAAAAAAAAAAAATATATAGTAATACAGTATATATGTATATGTTACAAAATTTTATAAACTATCCACTTGCATTATTTGGTGAGAATATATTGTAGTTATGTACATTATTTGGTCCTTTCCAGTTTCTTAATAAATAACAAGATGAATTGCACAAATTAGGCCTGCACTGGAGCATTCCTATGATAACAAGATAACTACGATAAGAGTAAAGATACATGTGCTTGTGATGTGTATTAGTAGAAAGAATGAATACAGAACTAGGATATAGTTTTGTCGAATAAAAATAAAAGCAGCATGCCACCAAATAAAACAGTGATCTCAAAATGCAGAAACAGAACATTTAAGGTAAACGACAAGTAGCGAGAAGTTAAGGTTAAAACCAAACTCACCTTTTGCGAACCCCTCCACCCAATTCTGCATCCGTGTTGCTCACGTGGAGAGCCAAAACTTTTCGACCGCCTGTAGGAACAGAGAGCAGAGCTTGAGGTGTAAGTGAGTTCACATCCCACAAAGAAATGGATTCAGCTTCAGCTACCACTACTTTCCCTCTGTTCCTCCATTGCAAAGGGCTGCAATAATCCATTGCTAAAACAGGCTTCTGAACATCCCATTTCATGATTTGCTCTCCATCGCGAACATCAAAAACTTTCACAGCTCTCTGTGAGCTGGTGGTACTAGAGACGATGAGAGGTCCACAGGGCCTATACCACCACTGTGTAGCTTCTGCTGTAACAATGCTAGATGGAGAATTTCTTCTAATGTTGTTAGGTAAAGGTCTAAGTGCAATTCTTGAGGAGGCTGTTCCAGCATCAACTTGCATAGCACGCACTTCTTTGGTGTAAAAATCCCATGAGCAAAATCCTGAGTCCATAGTATTGCCAGCAGATGCAGCTACTACAAACCTTCCAGAGCAACCATCGGAACCAGGGGCACGAATTACCCAACAATCTCTCCATATGTTGGGTGAAACTTCTGGAGGTGGCATATATACAGCTTTTTCCTGGAAGGTTGATGAATTGTCAGCTGAAAAAATGCTTCTTCGTTCTTTTACTGATTCCAAAATATGAACTATTATTACTTTTTTATGGTAAACATCTATGCCATATCATGCCTCAGCTACTTTGCACCTGTTTGAAAACCCTTTTTTACTAAAAAAAAAATGTTTTTTTCTTTCAAAATACCTTTAGGAGGCCCTCAAAAAATAAAGTACCATTCTTCCAAAAATGATAATCTACAATCATATGAATGACCTACCTCCGTTCATTATTATCTACATTCAAAAGAAAAAAAAAAACTTGATGAGACCAGACTTAATGACACATACTGCATTCTATGGAGAATAATCAGAATATGGATATGAACCATTATTATGTTTTATGAAGAAAATTCAAATCTCGCCATTAAATCTAAAACGAGTAGCAACATATAAAGTTAAGATAGTTAACCATCATGTCAATCAGCTACCTCAATATTCATCATCAATTATAAGCAAACCAAAAAAATGCTTTTTCCTGAATGTAAGACAAATTTTCAGCTAGCTCAAAATTACTTCTTCATTCTTTCATAAATTCCAAATATGAACAAGTATTCCTTTCAATGGTAAACTAAACATTCATGTCATGCCTAACTTTCTTTGCACCTATTTGGAAACCTTTATATGAAAAATGATTACTTTTTTTTCAAAAGCACTTTAGAAAACTGTCAAAATTAAGTATATTATCCTTTCAAATCAAAAGAGACAGCAGTTAACCACAATCTGAATGACATACCTCATTATTCAGCACTATCTACGTTCAAATCAAAAGATGAACTTGGGGAGACCAATATCAATAACACTAGTTGATAATTTTGAAAGGCCATTCAATTAACTTTTAGTACTTTTCGTGGTGAATATTCACAATTTCACATCATACCACTTAAATCTAATCTAAATGGACACAAATACAAAAATAGAAAATTAAGCTTGACATTTTGAATCTGGCATTAAATTAAGAACACATACCTCACAATTGGTAATATCATAATAAGTACAAGAACCATCATGGTGAGCAAGGAGGACAGCCTCGCCTTCGTTCACGAACCACCCACCAGTAGCAACATTGCTACCAATCCCATTCAGCCTAAAATTAAAAGTCTCATCCATCTCCTCCTCAACAACGACACCTTCCTTGTTCTCCTTATTCTCCTGATCATCATCAAAATCCTCGAGCTTCTCATCCGCCCCGAGCTGCGCGTCAATGTCATTGTTCCTCTTATCATTCCAGTCCACATTCCCACCACCCCTTTCCTTCACATCCTCCCCAGCATTCACCTTCTCTTTCTCTTTACCAAACAGAGCCAAAAACTCGACCGCAACCAAGTTATCGTCGACCGGACTCAGCACCTTCTCTGCCTCCACCACAGAGTCCTTATTTTTATCCTTATCCTTAACCACTGTCCTGTTCCGAAGCAGTTTCTGGTGAGGGAACAACTTTGCCTCGAGTTCGTCGGTGTTCAATTTCAACCCTTTCGCTAAGTTCTTGTCTTTGGCAGCAACTTCAACCGCACCATTTTCGCTTTCCTTGTTAGAAACGACATGAACCATGGCTTTCTCGATACCTGAGATCTTGTCCTGAATGTCTGAGAGGATGACCTTGGAGGCGTCAGGGTTGTTCATGTCAAGCATCTCTTTAGTCTTCTTTATGTCGGAAGCTATCCGCTTTACTTTGCCTTCGAGAAACGCGAGCTTCTCGTGAAGCCTGCTGGTGTACTTGGTGTCGTTGGTGGTGGTTACGTTGGGGGGATTGTTGTTGAGTTCGAGGCTTGACCTGGTGGTGGAAGGTTTGGGCTTCAGGGCGGTGGTTGTGGGCTTGGTGGGCTTATGGGCGGTGGGCCGGTCGAGGGAGTGACGGGGGCGAGGGAGATCAGAGGGGCTGGAGCTGCGGCCGCGAGGGAGGGTTTTGTGGTTGGGATTGGAGCGGGAAATGGAGCGGCGAGGGTTGGTGTTTTCTTTCTGGAGAGAAAGAGAAGGGGAAGGGAAGCGGCGAGAGGCGGAGAGGGGGCGGGGACGGACGGTGGCGCAGTCGTCTCCGCCGCGGCGAGTGGCCATGGCTGGAGCGTGAGAGTGTGAGAGAGGGTAGTGATTAATTGATGGTGTTGGGTTGGGACTTGGGAGAGGATGAGAGAGGCTGGAATGGGGATTGATTGAGATGAGTTAGAGAATAAGCGGGAAATCAGTCAAGTTTTCAGTTTTCAAAAATTTTGGCCGGGAATTTTGTTTCTTTCTCGCTTCATCTGAGTGAACGATGATGCTCTTTTTTTTTTTTTTTTCTCGAAGTCGTGTAGGCTATTGTTTGTAAGAAGACAGTATGTGACCAAAAAATAAAAAGAAAGTGTTGAGTTATTATTTACATTTTTTTAATGTTGGTTTGTTTAAAAAAAATTATTCATTTTTGTAAGTGTGCCTTTATTGTATAATAGGTATAATTTTCCTCTCAACGGGTCTATCTATTTTTTTGGATAAAGTAGAATGTGTCACTTCATTTCCAAACTAAGAATGGAATATCAATTTCTGGGTAAAAAACTCAAATGTTGAACTATTTGTGTCAACAACTTTTGGTACCTTTATTAATAATGTTACCTATAAAAGATATCATATCTTTATCCTAATAAATCAAACATTCGAATTATCAACAATTTATCATCATAACCGAATAGAAGCAACGAAACCTGCAGATAACATATATCTATAACATACATCTACATCTACAGATATCTCGAGAAAACGATAAGAGACCTTAACAACTTATCTTCAAGGGTCAGGTTAGCTTCCTATAAATGAAACACCACTCATGGTGAAAGGTACATACAATTCTGACTCTCTCTTTCCATTCACACAGCACACATAGCACTCCAATTGCTTCATCATGTTCGCTGTGATCTTCTTCTTCCTTAAGTTGTTTTGTTCCCGTAAGCTTCTTAAGAGAGAGAGAGCCTGATCCTACATCAAATTACCCAACAATCATCTGTTGGACATTTCTGTTCTCATTGAGCAGAACAGTGGCGCCGTCTGTGGGAAACGATAAATTTCGAATCCCACCAACTCACAATGGCTAATACCAGAAGGCATCAGATGGCTAGACGAGAAGAACCACCCAGGAACCCGAACCAGGAGAATGTGATAGTGGAGGATGCACTATCCCATATGGTCTCCTCCCCTGCGGGACCAGCAGCACATGTGCCCGGTAGCCCGACACGGGAAGGAGAGCCTGGGGATTCTCAGTGTTTCATCCAAAGTGCCCTCCAATCCTTGTTGGCCTGAATGGAGAACCTGGAGAAGCATTACGAACTACAGTGACAGGAAGACATTCAGCGGTTTATCACTCAGTTGGAGGAACGCGATAACAGACGAAGAGAGGAAGAGCGTCGGCATTCCGTCGACCATGTAGAACATAATATGGAGAACGAGCAACCCCATGCCGCACCCAGGAGGCGGAGACCAGAGACATCGGCCCGTGCCGACGAAACTGGCTACAGGGACTCCATCGACTATTCCGAGCAGGGGAGAGTCTCTCGTTCCCATCACGAGGCACTTCACCCCTCCCCAGCCATGATACCAGAAAGACCAATTGGAGAAATCACCCGTCGCCCCTCCCAGGGCGATGATACATACCGAAGAAAGTATCGTCGGGGTCATTAAAACAACAGCCCGTTCACTGACCAAATAGTGGATGCTCAATTTTTAGAAGACTTTGATGGCTCGTTTTTGTCCAAATATGGCGGGAGCCAGGACCCGCAAGTGCACATCGACGAGTTCGATATGCAGATGTGCGTTCGAGGTATTGACGAACCCATCATCTCGAGAATCTTCGCCACCACATTAACAGGGGCGGCCCAGACATGGTTTCACTCCTTACCGCCCCGATCCATCAAAAACTTCAAGGATTTTGGCCAAAAATTCCTGCTGAATTTTGCTACGAACAAGAAACAGCCAAAGTCAGAGTTTGCCCTGGGGAAAATACGACAGCAGCCTAGGGAAACATTACAGAGTTATCTGGATCGGTTCAAGGAGGTCGCGCTACAAGTGCAAGGCCTGGAGAAGAGAGTACACGTCCATCTCATCTCTGCCGGACTCAATGAAACGTCCCGCCTTGCTAAATCGATTTACAAGGACCCTGTGAAGTCCCTGAACGAGTTCAGAATGCGGTCCAAAAAATATTTGGAGTTGGAGCAAATGGAGATCGCTAACTCGGCGCACAGGGAAAACAAAAAATCATCCTCGCCAAGGAACCGACGACAGGAGAATATGGGGCAAACTAGTCGGCAACCAGCAAACGCGCTTGCTGGCCGACCACCACGAGGTGGGCCCGACCCCCGCTTTAGACCTGGGAGGTACGAGCCGAAGTATGACAAGTACACTCCATTGGCCGCCCCATGTGGTCAGATATGGAAGGAGGTTGCCTTCACCGACATGAGGAAGGTCGACCGACCTCCCCCTATACCAAGGAGAGAAGGGTTGGATTACTCCCGATATTGTGACTTCCACAATGGGTCGAGCCACACAACCGACCAATGCTGGGAACTCCGAGACGCCATAGAAAAGTTTGTACGAGAGGGCAAACTACGGCAGTATATCATTTGGACTCAGGGGAACCATGGCAAAAGAAAGACCCCACAGGAGAATAAGCAGCGAGACGACAAGAAGAGCAAGAAAGACGAAGAATTTCCAGAGCCCGAGTTCGAATGCAACGTTATCTCGGGTGGAATGGGAGGAGGAGGCGATACAGCCAACCAGTGGAAGAAATACCTCAAGGAATCATGTCGATACGGGACCGACCTAGGTTCAAAGAAAGCACCAGCGGAAATAGCAAAAAAGTCGAGCCACCGCTAATTTATTTTACTGACGAGGACCTGAAGGGAGTAGTGCCCGGCCATGAAGATGGCCTCGTTATAACCGGAACCGTAGCTAACTTCCGGGTAAAAAGAATATTCGTCGACAACGGCAGTTCAGCGGATATCATCAACTTAAGTGCGTTCAAGAAGATGAATTTGAGAATGGAAGATTTAAGGCTGTGTCAAACCATGTTGTACGGCTTCAACGGCGAGGGCACCAGCCTAAAGGGCGTCATTGACCTCCAACTTACGCTGGGAACGAGGAAAGGATTCAAATCAGAAAGGGTCACATTCACTGTTGCCGACTTCCCCTCGCAGTACAATATCATCCTGGGCAGGCCAACACTCCATAAATGGAATATTTTCATGTCCACCAAACATCAAAAAATGAAGATGATCAGACACCTCGGCAAAGTCATCACGATTTGCGGGGATCAGAAGGATTCGAGGCAATGTTATTATAATACGATTAGAGAAACTGAAGTCGGACCATCCTCCCCACCTCGAATCCGACGAGGGGATCCAGTAGGATCTCCGATCAGTGCATGCCCAAGGAAACCAATCAATTTAGTGGAGCTGGATTTGCGAGACGTGGAGGAATGGAGATCGGAGCCGGTGGAGGAACTTGAAGACGTTCAGATCGGACCCTCCCCCGAGCAGATCACGAAGGTAGGGAAACAAGCCGACATGGAAACCAAGGACAAATTAATTTGATGCCTGAAGGAAAACCAAGACGTCTTTGCATGGAAGGCGTCCCAAATACCCGAAATCAAATCCACCTTCTGCTGCCACAAACTGGCGGTATACCCCGACTCCAAGCCGGTAGAGCAGAAAAATAGGAAGCTCAGCCCAGACAGGAGAGAAGCCTAGGCAAAACATATCGACGAATTGATAGAGGCCGGCTTCATAAAGGAAATACAGTATACGACCTGGCTCTCTAATGTTGTGATGGTGAAAAAATCCAATGGAAAATGGAGAGTTTGCGTCGACTACACCGATCTGAACAAAGTCTGTCCCAAAGACTCATACCCGATGCCGAATATCGATCAACTGGTAGATAATTCGGTTGGATATCAATGGTTATCATTTATGGATGCTTATTCTGGGTACAACCAGATACCCATGCATCCAGACTATCGAGAGAAAACAGCGTTCTGAGGTATCGAAGCAAATTACTGTTACGATGTCATGCCTTTCGGTTAAAAGAACGCCGGGGCAACGTACCAACGAATGATGAACAAGGTTTTCTCAGATCAGATCGGGCGTAATATCAAAGTCTACATCGACGACATGATCACGAAGACGTCGGCAACTGGGGATCATATCCAAGATTTGGAAGAAACGTTCCAGAAGCTGAGGCAGCATGACATACGCCTCAATCCATTGAAATGTGCATTCGGGGTAAAAGCCGGGAAGTTCCTAGGCTTCATGTTAACCCACAGGGGGATAGAGGCAAACCCGGACAAATGCAAAGCCGTCCTAGATATGCAATTTCCTGTTAATAAGAAAGAAGTCCAGCAGTTGACAGGGAGGTCGGCGGCCCTAACCCGATTCCTCCCAAAATCCGCGGAGAAAGCCCTCCCCTTTTTTAAGTTGTTAAAGAAGGAAGTCAGCGTAGGATGGAACTCGGCATGTGAGGAAGCCTTCCAGAAAATTAAGGCATGCCTAGCCTCGCTGCCGGTCTTATCTTAGCCCGAGCCAAGCGAGACACTTATCGCATATTTGTCGGTGGGACATTAGTGCGGTGTTGGTCAGAGAAGTAGACAAGACTCAGATGTCAGTGTACTTTGTGAGTCGGGCCCTCAAGGGAGCGGAATTGCGCTATCAAAAGCTTGAGAAGGTGGCTTTTGCCTTGCTTACGACGGCAAAAAGGCTTCGCCCGTATTTTCAAAGTCATACAATCATAGTTTGAACGAATCAGCCCATTCGGCAAGTACTGCATAAGCCAGATCTAGCTGGGAGAATGATGAGTTAGGCCATTCAGCTATCCGAATTCGATATCCAATATGAGGCCCGCCACGCCATCAAAGCCCAGGCCCTGGTTGAATTCGTGCTAGAACTAACCCCGACATCAACCACCCAGGATGAAGATCGGGTGTGGAAAGTGTATGTAGACGGATCGTCCAACGCTAAGGGTAGTGGAGCCGGGGTTATCATCGAGAATCCTGAGGGGGCATCCATTGAGCAGTCGCTACAGCTTAACTTTCTGACCTCCAATAATCAAGCAGAATACGAAGCACTGATCGCCGGCCTGAAGCAGGCAAAAGAGCACGGAGCTTCAAAGGTCAACATCTTCACTGACTCACAGCTCGTCTCGGCACAAATTGAGGGAAGGTATCAGACCAAGGGACCTTTATTAGCCAAATACCTGGCCAAAGTAAAGGAGATTATGGCAGAATTCGACGAGGTAGTGGTCGCCCATATCCCAAGAGAGGAAAACGCCAGAGCTGACATATTATCAAAACTAGCTAGTACGAAAGGAACGGCCAACCATAGGTCGGTCATTCAATAAGAAGTCGCCCAACCAGTATGTATCATGATCATTTTGACCGACGACGACTGGAGGAGACCCATCATCAATTACTTGGAACATGGAACGTTCCCCGACGACGAGTTGGAGGCAAAAAAGCTTATCAAAGACGCGGCGATGTACGTGGTCGTCCACGATGAGCTGTACTGAAGGGGCCTACACACCCGGCTACTGTTGTGTTTAAATTCAGACCAGGCCGATTACGTACTCACTGAAATACACAAAGGGATCAACGGCCAACACATGAGAGCGAGAGCGTTAGCGTTAAAAGCAATGCGTGCGGGATACTTTTGGCCGACAATGAAGGTGGATGCAGCAGAACATGTCAAGAGATGTGAGAGCTGCCAAAGACATGCGAAGATATTACGAGCCCTTCCATACGAGCTCAGTTTAATCATTGCGCCATGGCCGTTCTATAAGTGGAGTATGGATCTCCTGGGGCCATTTAAAGCCACAGAAGGACAGATGAGGTGGTTGATCATCGCCGTGGACTATTTCACTAAGTGGATTGAGGCCGAGCCCCTCTCTGCTATCACCTCGGCCCGAGTACAAAAATTTTTAGAACGAACCATAATAGCAAGGTTCGGAATTCCTGCGGAAATTGTTACCGACAACGGAACACAATTTACTGACGGCAAGTTCAAGGCGATGATGATCGGCCTCCAAATTAAGCACCACTTCGCTTTCGTTGAGCACCCACAGTCTAACGGTCAAGCCGAAGTGGCAAATAAAGTCATTCTCGACGGCTTAAGGAAACGAATGCACGAAGCCAGCTCGAATCGGGTCGAACAACTGTACTATGTGCCATGGGCATACAGAACTACGATTCAAACATCCATCGGGAAACCCCATTCAAAATGACGTATGGTTGCGAAGCTATGATACCAGTAGAGGTCGGTCAGGCATCCTGGAGGAGACGACAGATGGTTCGAATAGAAGATAACAACAATGCCTTAGCAGCCGACCTAGATTTGATAGAAGAAGTCCGCAACGCCGCCCACCGCCGAGATCTACATGGCAAGGGTAAGCTAGCCCAAAGGTTTAATAAAAAGGTGAAAATACGATCTTTTGAAAAAGGCGATCTGGTACTCCGACGAGCAGACATCGGAAACAAGAACGTGCGAGAAGGAAAGCTAGCCGTAAACTGGGAAGGACCGTACCGGGTTGTCCAAAACATTAGGCAAGGAGCATACTCGTTGGAGACATTGGAAGGGAAACAAGTCAAACGGACATGGAACGCTGACAAGTTGAAAAAATATTACAGCTAACACGAAGTTGTGACAAAAGTTCATGTGTTTTCCTTTAGTGGGCCTTTGGCCCGTCATCGAAATCGTGGACGTCATGTGTTTCCCTTTAATTGGCCGACGAGCCCGTCATAGGGATCATGGATTATCGCCCTACCGTGTGTTCCCCTTTAGTTGGCTAACAAGCCCGTCATTAGGGTCACGGGAGGACGTTATAACAGATTTATCATGTGTTTCTCATTAGTTGATTATGTATCTCGGGGATGTACAACCCGCACTGATCAGTCATTGAGATCGTGAAAATCGTGTAATCTTCGAAAAACATTAATAAAAACCTTGTCATAAGGAAATTTTATTGTGCACAAAATTCTGAATAACTTAGTCGATGTTTTGTATTATATCGGTATCGATCAAACAAACGTAACTATTTAAATCACGGATGAATCATTGGGTCGGTCGAAAGAATTACATCTACAATGATGTTACGAATACATTAACAGTTGGGAAAAAGATTCTAGAGCAATAAAGCCCGACCAATGGTCTCGGCCAAATAAACGGATAAGTTAGGAAAATCCCAAAACTATGTCTAGGGACCGAGAAACGATCTCGGCCAAATAGACGCTTGGTCGTTGGAGCCAAAACCAAACTATATCTAAAAGCCCAACTAACGGTCCCGGCCAAAGATAGATAATCGGCTATTGAAGCCAAAAATACGGAAGATAAAGCAGAACACGAACAATGCTTGAAATTAAAGATATTGTCAAGAAAGTAAAGATAATTGTGCGCCATCAAGAAAAAGCAGAAAGAATAGAAACTGTTCAAAGTATTTACAAATAAAATCGGCATCCCGGTCCTTCAATCCTCGTCATCGGCCGGAGATACAACCTTCTTAGGAGTGCTTTCCGAGCTTTCCTCATGCTCACCTTCAGAAACCGTGAGCAGCTGGCAATCCCCGACATAAGACCTGAAATGCATACCCTCGGTGTTCAAGTTCACACCGGGGTTCAGGAAACGAATCTGGCTCACGGCATTGTCGAAGGAGGCGGTGATGGACTTCTTCATTTGAGAACGAACAATTACAAGCTCGCCCAGAAGCTCCTTCTCCTCCTTGTTCTTCTTGTCATTAAGAGCGATGAGCTCGTCGCAACGCTTATGACATTTAACCGACCGATCACGAGCCACGGCCAGGCTTTTTTCTAGTTTAGCAATGACGGGGCGGGAAGACTCGACCTCTACCCGGAAAGCCCCGAGTTGCATCAAGTTCAGCCACCAACCTAGCCTCCTATTCCTGAGAAGCAGCGAGCTCAGCGACCAATTTTGCCGATGATTCCCGAGAAGCCTCGAGCTCGATAACCAGCTTGGCCGCCGACTCTTGTGCCTCCTTAGCATCGGCTTTAGAAGCCTCTAACTCCCCAACCAAGATAGCAACACTCGCTTGAGCTGAGTCTAGCTCTTGTCGAAGCCGCTGGGTCTTAGCTTTAGACACTTCAAGCTCGGCAGCCGTCTTGTAGGCCTTCTTGTTCAGAGAAGTCAAACTCCCGAGCAGGGTGGCAGTCTTCAAGCTCGCCAGTTGCATAGAGCTTAGTTCCTCTAGTTCGGCGTCCGAGAGAAGGATTGGGTCTGAGTACCTCTTAGGTGCCTGGATGACTTCAAAAAATTCTTGGGTTACACCCTTATCCCAAAGACACGGGAGGGTAGCTGAATATACTCCTCAGCAGACCCGACCATCGGGGTCGGCCGGATGCACTCATCATCATTAATAGGCTCGGCCGCTGGGGGTGATCAAACTGGTTCCTCCCCAACATGCTCCTCCTCGGCATGATCAGCCGCCGGAATAAAAGTGTCCGCAGGAGCGGCATTCTCAGAAATGACCTCCTCCGCATGGTCGTCAATAATCATACGAGTGGCTTCGACCACAGGAGGGGTGGGAGGCGGAGAAGTGGAAGCAGCAACCGCCGTCGTCGAAACTGGGGTCGGGCTTGACTCGCTGGCTGAGACTTTGCCTTTCTTATCAGCAAGGCGGCGTCTCTTCTGAGGTTTCAGAAGGGCAAGATGATGAGGAATGGGGACGACATCCATTTCAATAGCTGCACAAGAAAAGTAATAAGCAAAAATAATCAAAACTTTCAAGCGATATCAAAGGAAGTATAAACTGACCACACTGGATATAATAAGATATTGGAGCCAAGTTCCCTGAGTCTCTGTATGCTAATATCCGAGCTGTGGAAGTAGCATCGGAATCCGACAATCGGGCCTTGTCAGTTCTATAGGCAGCAGGAGTGAAATCATAATGATGGGAGGACCAATATAAAGGAAATCTCCAGAATCCTGAAAGAGAATCAGGAGAGCTGGAAAAGAAAGGACGTTGGTCGGGAACGACAACAATTTTAAAGAATTTATCCTTGAAACTTTTAAAAGAATCAGCAAATAAAGAAAAAAGCCGAGCGTCAGAATCATGGTCGTTCCGGCCCCGAAAAGAGGCCCATCCCTTTCGGTTGGCGGGTTCTTTGCCTGATCGGCTAGTTTGAACAGAGAAAAAATAAAAGAATAAAGGGCAGGTGCAAGGAACTTCGAGTTTCTGACAAAGAACCTCGAAAGCCAGCATGAAAGCCCAACCATTAGGATGAATTTGGGAAGGGGCAACATGCAGGTGATCTAACACCCGCATTTGGAAGTCAGAAAGAGGAAAACGGATCCCCACCCGAGTGATTATCTCACTGTAAAATAAAAAGAAGTCAGGGTCGTTTCCTTCCCGGGCAAAACAAATGGATTCGCCTGGGCGAGGAAGGCAGACATCAAAACCCTCTTGGACATCGAGGGGGAGGTGGGCAAGGTCCTCGGAACCCAACACCGAGGTGTACTACAGCACCTCATGGGCTACCCACGGAAACCTATTCGACAAAGTTGAAGAGACAAGTTGAGATCGAGACCCGATCACAGATTCCTTAACAGTCCCAACACAGGAGTCCATAATTACCTACGACAATAAAAAGAAAACAACAATTAGTAGAGTACCTGGAGGGTGAACCATCAAGGGGCTAAGATTTGATGAAGTTCGAGCTGGTACAGAAATCGGCACATTGGTATCTAACCTAGGTGCCGGCACATCGACGGATTTGGCCACCGTAATGGGATTATGTTGACATTTATCTAATAAGTCATAGGCCTGTTTATCAAAGTCTATGCTGGATAAATACATGAACTCTTCTACACATTTCAAACAAGGTTCATACTGGATTTCAAATTGTGATTGGGGCCTAGGACTCTCCCCAGGGGCAATGGTTGGGGGGACAAGGTTTAGGGGATACCCTAGACTCTAAAGAAAGCAGGGTGGACCTCTATCGCGACGATGATCCTAATCTAGAAGACCCTAGTTGAAAAGGATTGGGGGGTCGAGAGATTGGAGATTTCGAATGGCCAGGGGCAGAAGGAACCCTAAGCAAGGACTTCTTCTTCTCTTCATCAGACATAGGAAGCCCGAAAAACCAAAATGCAGAACGAGGGGGAATCGTTCTACGGATCCTTGCTTCTTCTTCAGGAGTATATTTCATGGTAAAACGAAGCAAAGTGGGGACTATGGGAAGCTAATGGTAGCTGCGAAAAGTTATCAGCACTCAGGACCATGCAGAATAAGACGAAAAATGAAAAATGATAGTGGATAAAAAAGGAGCGAAGAGAAAAAATACTTGGAATAGAGAAAGGTTGGAGGAAAGGGAAGCAACGAGCGAGAGACAGGTGATTCAGACACTAGAGAAGACGAAAGTGCAGAAATCGCAAGGGCAGAATGAAATGTGAAATGAGACACGAGAAATGAAATGCTACGGGTTCATTAAATGAAAAAGTAACCGTCGAAATTCAAAAAGAACGTGGGTCGGTAACTGATGGACATTGAAGAACGTGGGAACGGCGATTACGTCATTATTGCCAAAAGGAATGATTAAAGCGTAAACGACAGAGTTACCATCAATACACGTGGCAGCCCAAGAAGAAAGGTCGTTTCATTTCTCGATGAGTCAGAATCAATTCAGACTACACGAAAAGGCGAGGCACAGCTCGGTGCTGGAGAAGGTCAGAAATAACCCGAGGATTTAAGAAAGTAGAATACCTCGGCTCGGATCCGCACATGTGGTCGGCACCATATGAAGTCGGTTTTGTGCGAGGTCGGTCACACTCATAAGAGGTCGGCTCAGAAGTCTCAATCATACAAGGTCGGCCTAAGAAACTCGTTTATAAATGGTCGAACAAAAGGCTGATCAGACCATTATACATCCCAGTCATCAAGAATACTAGATGGCCGGGCTGAGGGGCATCTGTTACGGATAAAAGATATCCTATCTTTATCCTGATAAATCAAACATTCGAATTATCAACAACTTATCATCATAACCGAATAGAAGCGACGAAACCTGCAGATAACATATATCTACATCTCCAGATATCTCGAGAAAACGATAAGAGGCCTTAACAACTTATCTTCAAGGGCCAGGTTAGCTTCCTATAAATGAAACACCACTCATGGTGAAAGGTACACACAATTCTAACTCTCTCTTTCCATTCACACGGCACACACAAAACTCTAATTGCTTCATCGTGTTTGTTGTGATCTTCTTCTTCCTTAAGTTGCTTTGTTCCCGTAAGCTTCTTAAGAGAGAGAGAGCCTGATCCTACATCAAATTACCCAACAATCATCTGTTGAACATTTTTGTTCTCATTGAACAGAACAAATAGTTATAGATATAAATAATATGTTTAAATATGTTTTTGGTCCCTGATATCTACCCTAATTTTGTATTTGATCCTTGATGAATTTTTGTTCGCATCTATTCTATGATATTTGAAAAGTTTTGTTTTAGATCTCTAATGTCAGTTAAGTGATGACGTGTCCATTAAATATTTGATAACACGATTTGTAACTACTCAAAAATCGTCAACATTTGTTTCAAAATCAAATTTAAATTTTCTGGCGATTAAAAACCACCAAAATCAATTAAAGTAAACAATAAATAAATCAAACATTGAGAAGGAGCAGGCGAGGTCGAATGCGCTGTCGAAGAACGGGAAGTTGTTTAGTTCTCCTATATCCCGCTTTCGAATCCACCACCTCAACTGAGAATCAACTTGGAACGCCGTGAGCAACTGCATATGTAGTAGTATTGTACTACACTGGATAGCATTGGATGGAGGTGGAAGCAACAAAAAAAGATTTCCCTTCATTGAAGGAGTCTCGTCGTTAGCGTCACTCCATCTACTCCAACTGCGACTATCCCAATTGCGTCTATCTTTGCCACACGCTTCCACTTCCTCTAATCCAAACCACCACCCAAATCCTCATCATCCAACACCCTAATAAGGCCCACCACAAGCTGTCCACCACCCCCATGCTCACCAAGTCCCTCCTCCGCACCTCCTCCCTCGCCGCCCACTACCTCTACTACGGCCTCTCACCCCACCCTCTTCCTCTTCCCCTCCTCTGCTTCCGCTCTCCACATCTCCTCCCTTCGCCCCTCCTCCGCCCTCGTCCTCATCGCCTTCGATGCCACGTGGCAGCACGCGAGGGAAATGGTGAGCGCAACAAGGAGTTACCTTCGAAGAAATCAAAGAAGAAGATGAAACGCGATTCCAACAAAGGAAAAGACCTTAATGTGGGTGCTTAAGCGGTTGGGAAAAGGAAAAGAGATAGGGACGAATTTGACAAAGATTGGGAAGAGGAATGTTTTCTGGAATTCATATCTATTTTGGAAGATGAAGGTTGAAGGGAGAAGAAGATAGGTGAAGGGTTGGTGAATGACTCAGAAGAAGGTTCTCAATGTTTGATTTATTTATTTATTATTTTAATTGATTCTAGCGGTTAAGAAATTTTAATTTGATTTTGCATCAAATACTGACCTTTTTTTTAGCCACCACAAATCGCATTATCAAATATTTAATAGACACGATATCACTTAATTGGCATCAGGGATCTAAAACAAAACTTTCAAATACCAAAAAGCAGATACAAAGGAAAATTTTATTAGGGATCAAACGTAAAATTTAGGTATACATCAGGGATCAAAAAAATATTTAAGCCTAAATAATGTAAATTTGTAAATTCAAAAATTATAATTTTTTTTAGATTTCTTAGTTTCAATATGTTATAAATTTGAATTAGAATATATTATCAAATTGAAGGGGCATTTTAGTGATATGACTTTTTTATATGATAGTGAGAGGCTAAATCTGAATAATACAATCATACATAGATGGTTAAAATTTAATATTATACGATTATTTAAAATGTTATGTGACTACTTACTAAAGTCGTATGACTTAATCTTGACCATTTAATATAAGATCTA
>PYAF01000227.1:395666-417227 GCA_007407185.1 Glycine tomentella | reverse complement strand
TGACAAGTTTGGTTAAACTTTAAAAAAATAGAAAAATACTTCTATAAAGACTATGTTTGACAAAACTAATTGTAAACTTAAAAGCTAGAAAGTTAGCTAGTAGCTGAAATTAAAGTTAAAAAGTTAACTTATTAAATTATTAGTAATTAGTAAAACTAGTTGTTGAAGTAGCTAAAAAATGTAAAATGAAAGATAAATGATAAAATCATGATTTATTTAAAAATAGTAACTAAGAAATTGGATAAATATATTAAAGATAAAAATGAAAGAAAATATAAAAAGTTAGAAGTTAATGTTTAATAAATGCTAGAATTTATTAAGAAGCTACTAAAAAACTTTTGAATAGTCAAACAAATTTTTTAACTAGTAAAAAAAAGTTAAAAACCAGTTTAAATACCTTGTCAAATATAGAAAGATTGAAATAGGGTTTAGAGTGGAAAATTGCTCATTTTGATAATCAAATAGGAACCTAAGGAAGAATGATCCTTCATATGATACATGATTTACGATTGATCCAGTGAATTACAATTATGCTATGTGATTTTCTTTAATTATTTTCCTTCTGTTTTATTCTTCAAATTTCTTCTGCTTTCTGTTTCTAATTTGATGTTTTGTTTTCTGATGCTTTCTGCTTATTTGTGTCTTTGTACCAATCAAAGTTGTTGATAATAACATGATTCCCAAAGATTGGGATGAGATGAATGATGATGAAAAGAAGACTGTTCAGTATGATTTTAAAGCTAAGAATATGATAACTTCTGCTCTTTCTTCTAATGAAATTTTTAGAACAGTTAGATGTACTAGTGCCAAAGAAATGTGGGAGATGCTAGAGATCATCCATGAAGGGATTGAAGAGGTGAGGAGATCAAGAAAGCACTCATTGATACATGAATATGAGATGTTCAAGATGAATCAAAATGAAAGTATCTCTCAACTCCAAACAAGATTCACACACATAGTGAATCATCTCTTGGGACTTGGGAAGACCTTTGATGTTGAGGAATTGAACATCAAAATCTTGAAGTGCCTCACTAGAGCATGGCAACCAAAAGTGATAGCCATCAAAGAATCTAAGGATCTCTCACAAATGACCATGGCTGCCCTATTTGGTAAGTTGCTTGAGTATGAATTAGAATTATCTCAACTAACCTTTAGTAAAGATGCAGAAAGAAAAGGTAAAGGAATTGCACTAAAGGTTGGAGCACTTAAAGGGAAAAAAGAAGAAGACTCGAGTGAAGAAGAAGATGAAGAAAGCATGAACTTGATTGTGAAGAAGTTCAACAAGTTTCTAAAGAAGAATAAGGGCAGAAGATTTACAAGAAAAAAACAAGAGTAATAACAACAACAACACTAGCAACACCAAGAAGATTGACAACAATTTTGCATGCTTTGAATGTGGCAAACCTGGCCACATAAAATCTGAATGTTCAATCTACTTGAAGAAACAACAAAATGACATCAAAGGCAAGAGGGAAGCAAAGCCAAGAGGAGCCTACATTGCTTGGGAAGACGATGAATCCTCAACTTCCGAATCCTCCACTGAATTAGAAGAAGCCAACATGTGCCTCACTTCAATTGTCAATGAAGAGAATGATGATCTCTTGAATGAAGATGATGAGGTAACCTTTGAACTTGATCAAGCTATTTTTGCTTTTCAAGAGATGCATAAAGAGGCTAAAAAGCTTGTTAAATCCAACAATAAGCTTAAGAAAAGCATTGAGGATCATCTTGCAAAAATTATGGAATTACAAACTGAAGTTAGTAACTTGAAGGAAGAAAATAAGAAACTTACTTCAAGTTACAAATCAAGTGGTTGTGTTTGTGCCTCTTCCTCTACAACTAGTGACAAATATGAAATGCTGCAAAAAGTTTTTGATGAGTATAGATTGAATCAAGAAGAAAAATATATGCAGATTATTTCAAAGAACAATGAGCTGATTGATATCTTGGAAAAACTCAACAAAGAAAAAGTGATTTGAATGATATGTTGAGTGCTCAAAAACAGTATGGTGACACTTCTGGATTGGGGTACAAAAAGAGTTTTAAAAATGTTCAAAAGACATCATTTGTGCCTCCAAAACAGAAGAAGAAATCAAGATTCAATCAAAATAGGTTCTTTAGAATCTCATATAAAGCTATAGTTTGTCACTATTATATGGAGAAAGGACATACATCTTACCAATGTTTTGCAAGAAGATTTTATGTCCCATATGGTGAGTGTATTTGGGTAGAAAAGAAAAAGCAAGCAACTAACCCCTTTGGACTCAAACTCAAATGGGTACCTTCTCCTATGAAGTGATTTGTTCTTTTTGTAGGTATGTCTTAGAGCAAGCTCCTCTTTATGGTATCTTGATAGTGGCTGCTCAAGACACATGACCGGTGATAAGTCCTTGCTCAAAAATCTTACTCTTAAAGATGGGGGCTATGTTACTTATGGAGACAACAAGGGGAAAATTATAGGTAAAGGAAGCATTGGCGACAGCTTAAGCACAAAAATCAGCAATGTACTCTATGTTGAAGGCTTGAAGCATAATCTACTAAGTATAAGCCAATTATGTGATAAAGGCTATAAAATTTCCTTCAATCAAGATTGTTGCATAATATGTGATGGTAAGAATGGAGAAGTAATCCACATTGACAAAAGGAAAGAGGAAAAGGATTGTGATGAAGATGCAGGTCAATTGGAACAAAATGTTCAGCTTGAGAAATTATCTATCAATGAGAAAAGTGAACCTAGTGCTGAAGAAAGTCCATCAACTTCCAACCAAAGGCCTAAAGAATGGAGAACTACAAGGGACCTCTCACTAGACAATATCATTAGTGAAGTGTCCAAGGGAGTCTCTACTAGATCTTCTCTTAGAAATTTATGTTGTGACATGGCTTTTGTATCTCAAATTGAACCTAAAGATATTAACCATGCCTTGCAAGATGAACATTGGATGCATGCCATGCATGATGAACTGAATCAATTCAAAAGAAATGAAGTTTGAGAACTTGTTCCTAGACCTTCATCAATCAAGCCTATTGGTACCAAGTGGGTTTTTAGGAACAAACTTGATGAAAGTGGAATCATAGTAAGAAACAAGGCTAGATTGGTTGCTAAAGGTTACAACCAAAAGGAAGGCATTGACTATGAGGAAACTTATGCTCCAGTTGCAAGATTGGAAGCAATTAGGCTATTACTTGCATATGCATGCTTAATGGATTTCAAACTTTATCAAATGGATGTCTAAAGTGAATTTTTGAATGGTTACATAGAGGAGGACATATATGTTGAACAACCTCCAGGTTTTTCTGATTTTAAACATCCTAATCATGTTTTTAAACTTAAAAAGGCCCTCTATGTCTGAAACAAGCTCCAAGATCATGTATGAAAGATTGAGTAAGTTCCTACTTGATCAATCTTTTGTGAGGGGCAATATTGATAAAACCTTGTTCATCAAAAGGTATAAGGATGATATCTTATTTGGTTCAAATATGTGTTGATGACATTATTTTTGGTTCAACTAATCAAAAGCTTTGTAAAGAATTTTCTGCAGTTATGCAAAATGAGTTTGAGATGTCTATGATGGGAGAGTTAACATTCTTTCTAAGACTTCAAGTTAAACAAATGAAGAATGGAAATTTCTTCAATCAATCAAAGTATTGTCTTGAAGTCATCAAGAAGTTTGAGATTGAGAAAAGCAAAGATGCTGCAACTCCTATGGCAACCTCAACATACCTTGATTCAGATGAAAAAGGAAAGAAGGTTGATGAATCCAAATTTAGAGGAATGATTGATTCCTTACTTTATTTGACAGTTAGTAGACCGGATACTTCATCCAACATTCATATTTTGGCCTTGTTTAGGATATGATATGATTTCCAATGTATGTTGCGTATCTGGTTCATGTCTACAATATTGCTCTTTCTAGCCATTTGACATTTGTCTGATAGAAGAAAAAAAAAGGGAAAATTAACTGGCTTGGTTAAATATGGTTCATCATGGTCCCATTCAATACAAGTACAAACCATCAACTATAATATTATTTTAAGTAAGTGTTAGGATGATTTAGATTTAACGTGTAGTGATGGATGTTGTTGGCTTAATGAATTAGGTGAAGCTAAGTAACACCACCATTCGTCCATTCCTGTATGTTATCTTCTTTGTGCCCTTTTCCACTAATCTTCTATGTTGGTAGTTCTAATTTGGGTCAATATTTTGGCTAGTTGTCTTCATCCTCAATGTTCAGATGCATGTGGAGCAAGGTTCCTGATCCGGCGATGATATTCGCGCTTCAAAGTTCCTGTAAGATGACGACTTGGGGGAAAATGTTTCGGGACTAATTCCTATATATAGTTCCTAGTTTATATGTATCAAAGCAAGATGCACTTTGAAATAAATGATTGACAAAGGAAAATCACCGGATTACCAAGTCTATCTGATAAAGATGTTGCTATTGCTTCAAGTGTTGCCTTTGTTATAAAACATTGTGCCCTCTGAATCTTAATGCCAAAGAGCTTGCTATTGCAGCCTTGAGCATGGTTGTTATTGTGACCTTTGGCATGTGGAAGGAGCAGACCAAGAAATTATCATTGCCTTTGTTTACAACCATGCATGTTAATGCTGTTGAACTCAGGGGGAGCTGCTTGAAGCACAAAGCATAGATTGATTCAAGAAGGAATGTTTTGAATTTTCAACATGCCTTGAAGCCTTGAAGATTAATTTGTGATTGAATGTAAAAGGAAGAAAGCATTTATGGTGATCCAAGTGCATTGCATTCATATCATTAATTAAGGGAATTAATTTGAGTAAAAGAATTTACAAGGCTTTGATAAATTGTCTAAGGTTTTGAAATAAATCAAGAGTTTTTGGAAAAGTAATGTTTTCTACTAGATTAATCGATTATATTAAGAAAAGAATCGATTATCTTGTTCTTGGTGCTTTCTAGAAAACTTTTCAAGAACAATGTAATCGATTACATATCAGAATAATTGATTGTTTTACCTTAGTTTTCTTATAAACAACTTTAATGAACAATTTAATCGATTACCAACATGCTGTAATCGATTACATAGGCCAATCAAAATATATCACCTTCCTGTCATAATCGATTACCAGTAATAGTTTCAATTACATTATATGCTATACTTAACATGTTCTGCTGGTTTAATCGATTACCAATTGTAGTAATCGATTACATAGTTCAAATCAATTTGTGCAAGTTCCTGGTTTAATCGATTACCAGAGTTTGTAATCGATTACACAATGTATTTATTTTTGTGCAACTGTCTGGTGTAATCGATTACAAGTCGGAATAATCGATTATTTTGTTCGTTGCTCATACTCAGAAATTCGTTGAACAGTTTAATCAATTACAATCTTGAAATAATCGATTACATAAGCAAAATAATAGATTACAGGAGCGTATTTAATCGATTACTGACGGTTAGAAAGTCTGTTATAAATAGAACCTTTGTTCAGCTATTTTACTAACTTGATCAATTCGTATTCTGAGCATTCTAAGGCTTTCTAAACATTCTTTTAGTGATTTTCTGGGTTCATATAGTTCTTACTTTCACAAAAACACTTATGGGTTGTTAAGTGATTCCTAAAGCAAGAAGTTTCTTTTCAAAGCTTAAGGGAAGTGATGTTCTGAGTTTGTTTTCATTATTCAACCTGGTGTAATCATTTCATATGCATATCATTCAATGGATCATCAGGTGATTTCTTTCCTTAAACTTAGAGGTTGTAATTCTTTTGTGAATTCTGTATTTGATTGTCTATTGTAATTGGGTTTCTTGCTTGTAATCTAGAGATAGAGTTTCTCTAAGGGATATACTGAGTAGTGTTCTCAGTGGGTTGTCTCTAAGAATCTAATAGTGTTTTAGATTTCTGAACTTTATCTAGGGTTGATAAAGAGAGACTTTGTAATAACTTGTAAGAACTGAAAATTGTAATAGTGAAACTCCATTCTAGTGTTGAATGGAAGAAAATTGGATGTAGCTTCATAGTGTTTGAAGTGAACCAGTATAAATCTTTGTGTGTTGTTTATTTTCTTTATATTGGTTATATTCTGTTATTCTTGATTGTATGTTTTTGTTATTAACAAAGTTCTTGAGTTATTGCATACCTTGGGTTGAGCATTAGATTGAATAAAGGTTCTTGATTTCAAAAGTGATAAAGATCCAAAGGGAAAAACTCTGATTTTGTTCAAGAAAATTTTTAAATTACCAAGCCTAACCAATTCACCCCCTCTTGATTAAGTGTGAAGTGTTCCCATATTTTACAAATGCTATTTACCTTTTATGCTTCGGAATTCAGTAGTGATGAGCAATGCCATTGGCATATATTTTGCCATTGTATTCCCTTTATATCCATTTGTTATTTGTGTTGCAAATATAACAAATTATTTGGTGAATTTTATATGGGCCACACAATAGTATATTTGGACTTTTTATATATTGAGATTCACACAAAATATTTATAGCTTGTTTGCTTTGCCATTTTAAATGCAGTGGTGTGAAGTCCAATACATTTTCACCAAAGAATTAAGAAAGATTAGACCGAGGTTAAATTTGTCAAAATGATAATTCAAACATGCACTTAAGATGTATTAATGAAAAGGAATGAAAGTGGGAGGAATGAAAAGAGAGTGAAAAGTTACGGTGTTTGATTGAGATGAAAGAAAATGTAAAAAAAGATAAAATATTTGAATTAAAATAGTAGGTAAATAATGATTCACTAAAATGTTCATTGTATCTCTATAATAATTAGACTTTCACTTCATTTTTAGTTGAGACAAAAAAAAATTATTATAAATATAACGCACATAATCAATTATCTTGTTAACTTACCAAATACGAAAGTTGTAGTGGCTACATAAATGATAATATAAGATAATTGATTATGTATGAAAGCATGTGTTGTCAGGGCCAATTTTGACAATGAGTATTTGTTGTAAGATGAAAGTTTTAAGTTAAGGGATTCACATTTTTTTTCAAAACTTTTATTTACCCTTACCAAACACCTTGTTTTACAACTTTCTTCTCAAATCAGTTGCACTTTTAGATGTGATTCATCCCCTTAACCCAAACACAATCTTTCTGATGCATAAAAAAAAACACAAACTTAATGATAAAGAGTATGCAGTTAGTATTCATCTTTTATGTTATATATCCAACCGATATTCATAAACTAGTTTGATGAGAAATACAAATTTAATGATCTTCTTTTTACAACTATGGTAAAATCAGTTATTAACTTACTAATATTATTGAAGTTCCAATAAAAAAAAGAGCATATCAATACATAAATTTATAAACAAAAGAAGCCATAGACTATAACAAATATGATAAAATTAAGAATTGAAGTCACACCTTCAATTAAAAAATTGCATCAAAACTGTAATAATTTATAACTTTAAAACAACATTTCTTTTTCCTCTCCTCTCCCTCCCTAAAAATGTGTTAGGTTTAGGATGAGAGGAGAGAAACATAAAAGAAATTTTGAATTTTTATGTGAGACTCACATCTTTTACACTCTACTTTAAGAATATAACAAATATGAGAAAATTAAGAATTGAAGTCACACCTTCAATTAAAACAATTGCATCAAAACATGTAATAATTTACAACTTGCATAACAACAACATTTCTTTTTTCTCTCCTCTCCCTCCCTAAGGTTGTGTTTGGTTTAGGATGGAAGGAAAGAAATAGGAGATGAATTTTGTACTTTTTATGTAAAAGTCACATCTTTTACATTCTACTTTAATTAAAAAAATTATCTTATATTTTCATATTTTCTATTTTCATCCTTTAAACCAAATACATTCTAAAGTCTTGTTATCCTGTTTTGAATTTTTCTTATCATTATTAGCATATTTTTATATTACTCTCTGACTGACACTCACTCTAATTTAAACCCTAATGGGCCACAAGCCCACTTTTGGGCCTAGAGCCAGATCCAAAATCTGAAATAGAAATATCAGTTAGAGAATCTCCTTTGGACGATCTTTGAGATGAGGGCTTCTTCATTGAACAGTCTTCGGAGGCCTTTGATTTTCTCCGGTTGGTTTTGGTGTCAGCTGGTGACATCTCTTGTGATGATAGAGACCCTGCGTCGTGGTTGGATCCGTGACGTCGATGATGGCGGGAACCGTTGGAGGACTCATGGTTGGAGGAGTCTGTGGAAGGGTCCAAGGAGCGGTTGTGGTGGCGTGTGGGCTTCTGTTTGGGTGCATCAAGATCAATGTCGATTGAATTGTGTCGGGACTTGGGAATTAGGTGGTTGCGGATTTTAGAACGTTTGGAATTTGATGATGTCTTTTTCTCACATTCTGCATAAATGACATACTTGTGTAAGAGGAAGAAAAGAAGAAGAAATCAAATACTATCTTGGTCTCATTGTTTTTACACTAATTAAGAAAAATTAATAAATAGATGAAAACAAATAACAATTTATAAAATTAACCTTATGAATTTTACATAAATAAAGAAAAATCATTATTTCATTTTTTAGTTTTTGTTGTTCATCATTAATATTATAAGAGATAAAAATGAAAAAAAAATATTACATTAAAAAATTAAAATAAACTATTTTAAGACTTATTTTTTGTTTTTACACAATGATTATTATGGGACGGATAGAATAACTGAAAATGCTCTTTGCATAATACTCTTTGCATCTACGGTGTAAATTGTAAAGTGTTTTTACACTAATATTTAATCAGTTACAATATAAAAACATCAACTAAAAATATCATAAATATTTTAGGAACTAACATTAAATAAGAAATAGGAGGCTATTCAAAAACTTCAAATACAAACTATTCAAGCTTTATACAAAGTTGGTGATAGTATCCAACAATATCATAATTAAAAAAAAATATCGAAGCATTTATAGTGATTTTTTTATTTGTTATCAGCGTAAAACTATTTTATACAATTGTGCATAACTGTTAAATTTATTAAAATTTTGAGATACTTTAAGCTGTTAAAATTATATTTTACTCCTTTGATATTATATACGTTATAAATTGAATGAATTATCAATTTGATCGTCTTTTGGATATATAATGTTTAAGAGTTGAATATACACTAAATTAATATATTTTCTAACATTTAAAAACTAATTGGAATTTTTTTCAAAACATGATGAATTACTTAACATGATTTTCAATACTTAAAAAATTATTTATATAGCTCTGTCAAAAAAATATTTATATAGTTTTGTTATTTTAATTAGGACTATTTAAAAATAATAATATTTTAAGGATGCAATTGATGATTTATTTGTATAAACTATTGTAGTATAGTATTCATATATTTTCTTTCCCTTGTTTTCATCCTCTTAAACCAAATCAAACAAATGTACCTATGCTTTCCTCCCCTTCCAAAATGCATTGTAAAGCTATATCTAGTTCATATCTCTCTCCCTTTATCGTGCATCAAAAAAATCATATGCATATTATAGACCATTTATTAGCATCATGACTAGTTTGTAGAATGTAGTGTATGTGACAATTCTATAAGCAAGCAAAGATGCTAAGTTGAGAAACATGTGCAAACCTTCAACTGTTCGAGTAGGGTTTCCTGATGGGGGTTCTTTTCCTCCTTTGAAATCGGTCATCTGCATACGTTTTCAAATTGCACACAAACTAATGCTTCTTAAGGAAGATTTATCAACTAAAAAAATTGTATAGGAGAGAAAGAGAATAATACCCAGCTTGGTGCATTTGCTGATGGATCATCTGATCCAATATGTGCCACATGCTTTACATCAGTTGGCAACCCAATTTGAAATTCTTCTTCTTTCTCTTCTGCAAAATAATTACCATTTTCACAACCTCACAATTTGCTCCATTTGATATTTTGAAATTGTAAGCATATTTAAACCAACAAAAATAAGAACAAAGCCCGGCTTTCCAATGTTTTTGTTTGTTTTCTTTTTTAATTAGAGATTAGTAGAGCAAAATTAATAGTAGTTAATTTCACATTTTTCAATTAGTGCCATCAAGCATCAAAATAATCTGGGGGTATCAGCAATAAAATGAAAATATCTTAATACATTTATCACTAAAGGTCAAGAAAAAAATCTCTTTAAAATTTTGAATTGGTGATCCCTTACACAGCAATATTCATCATCAAGCAAAAGATGCAACAAAACTAGAAAGGTTAAATTAAAATATAGCAACCTAATAAAATTATTCTCTTCTATCATTCTCTACCTTCCCGGTTCTTAAAAATACATGTGTATGTCTCTCACCCTTAAAGAAAAAATATATATAAATGTTTATAAAATTCACTTGCGCCGGGTCAAGAAAAATGCACTTTTCATTTTAATTTATCTGAGAATGGAGATTGCACTTACCGAATATTTGGGATATGTATCTAAGTCCTTTAAGGATGCCTTTCACCTTGGTCGACATTAATTTATGTAGATAAAGCTCGTTGATATATTTACACCAGAAATTAACCTTCCACTTAAAAGGTACTGGTGGTGGTGCATTCAATCTTCAATGGAATTAAATCCTTCTGGGAAAAAAATAAGAAAAAGAAAAAGTAAGCCAAATGATCATATAAGAAATCTTCTTTGTACCAATTAATCATTTGATTGACCATATTACTTAATCACACAATAAACTGAGTGACTACACCATCTAAAAAGTTATTGAGTTTCATTTGTATGCATTGTCAATCAATCAGAAATTGTTGCGGACATGAATTGAGAATAATGTTTTGTTACTGTTTCTTTCCATTGTTTTAAACTACTTCCAACAGGGAAAATTTAATATGATGGAAATTTTGGGTTGGAAAAAGAAGTGACAGGAAGGAAAAAGAAAAAGGTCATAACAGAAACACCAACCTGGCTTACCTTGAGAACAAATATTTATATCAACCATATATATAAATATATATGTATATGATGACTTTATAAGCCCATCTAATGTTGAAACTACAAAACCTCAAGCATGTAGAAGTGAAGAAGAATTAACACACACATGCATGCATGTCATGTTGGCAGGGGGGGAGAGAGAGAGAGAGAGAAGTTATGCAGAGAAAAAGATGTGCATGTTCTTGGTTGGTTGGTTGTGTAGGAGAAAAAACCAACCAAGAAGAGGGAGTAGTCTTCAGGGTGGAAAAATCTCAAAAGTAAAAACAAAGAGAGCAGTGGTTTTTGATCCACCATCCCCCTAATCGGTGAAGAGTCAAATCAAAACCAGTAGCTCAACGTATTTTTAGGTGAAAATCCAGATATGTTGCACTGCATTTTTCAGGTGCAAAGGCTATATTTGGGGAAGTGGCTTCTTTTCTAATGAAAGCACGAGAAACATGGTTGAGAAATGATCATTGGTGAACCATAAAAAAGCTAAAGCTAAAGTCATTCTATTTATATATAAGAGAATAGTTGGATTGGGACTTTTCAGCTTAGCATTTTCTTTACTTGAAATTGTGATAAAAGTCCATTTTTATTTGTACGTATATATACCATTGAACAAAATATTAAAGAAAAACATATGTTTATTATTATTATTATTATTATTATTATTATTATTATTATTATTATTATTATTATTATTATCTCGTAATTTCTTGATCGTGACTTCATATGATACTTCTATTTTTTAACGTTTACATTAATAATCCGTTACAAGGGTACACGATGTGATATGTTTCTTGCATAACAAGGGATAGCAATGTAACGTATTTCAAACAATTAATTAGGTTACTAAAAAGTAAGATATCTTGCTCAATCTCAAAAAATTATATGGAGTGTCTGTAATTTTTATTATTACTATTTTTATTATTACTATTGTTGTTGCTTCCTTGTTTAGGGAATCTTGTATTTTCATTTTTAATATAGCAATGCTAATTGTACAAAAGCTTTTATACAAAAACTGTTATATTGTAAGAGAAATCATAATAAGAGGGGGGAAAAAATAAGGTTAAAAACTTATAATAAATAAATAATGGATACAAACTTTTGTATTCTTCATTCTTCAGTAAAATCATTACGAGTTTCATTAGGGAAAATCATTTCATTACGACTTTTTTTGTGAATATTTCACTAATTACGCGTTTAGCGCTTAGTTATTTTTTTTCACATCATAACGTATACCTACACGTCTTTTTCTACTTTCAAAATTGAAATTGTCATCTGTAACATTTTCTCAAATCTTGTATCAAAACATTTTTGTGTGCAACACTGTACACATTAAGGGTCTTGGAGACATGTTACCCTCATTCTGAACAACTTTGAGAAGTGTGTAGTGCAAGGATTTAGAAAATACAAGAGTTGAATGATTGCAGCATGGAGGCAACATGCTCTAACTGCATAACTGACGAGCGTTTACAGGGTTCTAAGCTTTTAGCATGATTTTGGGATTGAAATGAGTTACTAAATTTAAGGGCTTGAAACACAGAAGTTGGAGAAACTCAGCAAAATTAGAGATTGGTTAATGAGAGGAGACTAGGACATGAATGTAGTGTTGCAACTTAATATTTTGTGTTTCTATTTTCAATTTTTTATTCACTAGCATTCAGGATATAAATAACGTAATAAACCAATATTTAGTATAAGTGTACCACTGAAACCTTCAAAATATAAATTCAGACCAACCAAAATATCTTAAACAAACCTCGAAAAAAAATGTCGGGATACAACTACTTCAAAAAAAACATCTAAAATTCTAGAGAGAATGCAGATCACATCTTTCATCACTTTCATAAAAACAGTTGTTATAAATTTTATAATTGAATCAGACTTATATAACCAAGCAGCCATCCATATGCTGAACCAAAGTTGGATGAGTTTGGTTCTAGCCAATCGGTAAATCATCAAGATACTCTACGGTATTGCAGAAAACAAGTTACTAAACTCCACTAGCATTAACCTAATAAACTAACTGATAGTAACAAATTTTGATATAATATAGAAACAATATATGATCTTAATAGAGTACTTAGCGGCACAACATGAAAGTCGATGCTTATTTATCATGCTAGTAAAGTTGATATGAAATTAGTGTGAGCATGCAAGAGCTACTCGTCAGGAACTTCTGAATCTGTGGTTCATGATGCCTTCATCTCATCTAAGCCAAATCGAGCCTGTTCAAAAAGAGCAAGTTTGATGAACTCCAGGATAAAACTTTTAAAATTTAAAATTGCTAACATAACACACCATTGAGAATAAGATTAGTCCTCCCCGATCCCACCACCAAAATAAACCTCTTTATGCAACCCGAATAATAGTTCCTCTTTACATTTTGTATGCTCATCACTCAGATATTGATGTTCACTATATTATCTTCACTATGTTTTCTCTTCCTAATTGTACCCTCAGAGATAATATAGTCAAATGAATAATGCAATTGATTGAAAATTGTATACCAACTTTCCAAATATAAATCATTTCATTTCAAGTTTGTATACACTAGCCAAAATACACTATTAGTCACTCATAATACCTTCCAACTTTCTACAGTTATTTATTTCAGCAGTCGGTGTATTGATGTCATGTATTGTCATTACAAAGTAACCTACATATTTCTTAAATTATCATAAAATGATTTTTCTCATGGAACTGCTAGGATTATCAATGGAATATGCTATAATAATAAAGCATTATTCAAATCCTTTTAATTTTATAAAAGATATTGCTAAGAGAATATGGCTCAACCTAGACTTGATGAGGCATACATTTCAATGTCATGTTCCAGTTTATTCAAATCAATGTCATTTTACGTTCATTTTTAAGCATAAAAATGATCCAGGATATATTAGTTCTTACCAAAAACTTGTGATTCTCTTCAAGGAGAGGAGAAAAGGTTGTACAAAGTTTCTCAATGTCGGCATGGATATTGCCAGTGCCTCCTATCACGTCCATAAACTTCTTCCTATCAGGAGCAAGCTTCATGACTACCTGTAGTTCAAATATTTAGTACACCCCAAACCCATATTCAGTTCCATATATGCTGTCACTTCATAAATAGAAAAACAATGGAAAAAAGACAAATAAAACAGCAGAAAAACACAAAACAAGGGAACAATGATTGAGATAGACAGATAAGTTAAAATTGCATGGTATTTAAATGCTTTGATCTAAATTAAATAGACTACTGCAAAATGCGAAGAAACAAGAAGTGTAGGCTTATTTTATTGTCAATATTTTAATGTTTTGCACGACCATCGGTCTGCTCTTTTATTTAAAAACCTTTGCATTACATGTCTAAATATTGAAAATTAGGAAAATTAAAGTAATAATCTAAACGGTTAATATTTCATACTGCATTGGATATGAAGTAATCACATGATAAAGAGAAAAGATAGTAGAGAATTGACAGCACAATGATGCAAATGGTAAACTCAACAGGGTTTTTTAGGATGATTATTTCAATGCACAACTATTGACATTCCATAGACTTAGGCATGCAAGACTATTTATAGACCTTGAATAAATCACTAAGTTGTGTTTCTATCAAAAACTTTCAAGATCATATCAACAAAGCATCAAAAAGAACATTACCGTGAAGGTTGAACTAGCAAGCCAGCCATGCCACTTCTTCAGAGTCTTGTTATATGAATCTGTACATGCTTGTGACATTGGCCAATCTTCATGCTCAATTAAGTTTCGGAACAAAGCCACCAAGAAATCCATTGCTCTGAAGATTTTACATGTTAATAAATAAATGTATCATAAATAATATTGCATGAAAAAATAATCATTAGCTAGGATCTCTGACCACCAAATAAAATTATCACATTTATGCCTCAACACCAGGAGAAAGATAAGCGCTGAAGCTCGATAGCAATCTCAAAAGAAATAAAAGAAGATAAAATCTAATTGAAGCAAGTCTAAAGGATTGATCATAGTACTGGAAAAAAATACAATGAAAACAAGTTGTTTCCCACTATGTGGGGTAAGTTAAATGATCATCATTGTACAGTGACAAAAACCAAATCTTCAAAAAGGTCATTTAGATCTACATCCTTTTTAAGGTTACTCCTAGAGTTCCTTTTGGTCTTCCTCAACTTCTATTTACTGGGCTTCTATTGGTCTTCATGTGATTAGCTCATCTCTTATGAGCTTCTATTGGTCTATTTCTCATATGGTCAAACAATCTTGGGCAAAATTTTATCATTTTCTCCCTCACAGATGCTACCCCTACTTTCTCCCTAATATTCATTCCTGATTTTACCCTTTCATGTATGTCCACTCGTCTCTCACAAGGCAGCAATATTCTCATTTCAGCAACACTTAGCTTATGCTCTTTTGGCACTTTATCTCTTAGGGTTAGCTTACCTGTTTTACTAGTTTCAACATCTCCTAATATCTCATTATTTGTTTTCTATTTAGTTAGGATTATAGTTAGTAAAGGTTAGTGCTTTAGGTTTTATGGACAACATCATCAATCTGTAGGTTTGTAACACATTACGATATGAAGAGCATATTATTCACCATTTCCTTCTCTCCGTATCCTAAATCACATAATTTCAACAAGCTTGATAAACACCTTTGATCACAAATAGGACCTAAAGCATTTCTCAAGTTTGGCCACCCACTTTAAATTTTATAATTTACATCTCCCTCCATTTTTCTATCACTTTGTGCAGAAGAACCATGTAACTTGTGGTATGAATGACCTCCAATTTTCACCTCAAAGCTTGTTCTAGCATTTGTCCTGTTGAATCTGCATTTCATATTCTCAGTTTTATTTAATTGAAATTCATGTGCTCCAAAGCTTCTGTCCACAATTCTTGTTTACCATTTAGGCATTTATTCCAAACAAACCAGAAATGGATTCTAGCTTTTGATCATTTAGAAGAAAGAGACAGACATGGTCTTTGCTGATCCACAACCTAAGTTACATAAGAGTATCAAGGCACATTTGTAATGTTAAACATTCTTGCATCCACAAAAGGATGGATTATGCATACACACATTAATATTTCTATCTACCCTCTCTTAGTTATGGCCAGTTTCATGTCCATTAAGATCCAAATTTGGGAAAGCACACCCCAAGGTATAGATGCATAATTATTTTTCGGAAAATTTACTTATTTGGTCCTTATAGTTGCACAAACTTTACCTAGTGTAGAGGCTAAACGGTAAATTTTGTGCAACTATAGGGAATAGATGAGTAATTTTTCCTTATTTTTTTTTATCTAATCTTTATCCTATTGGCCATTCTAACTTCATATATGATGCAATCTATGCTTGGAAAAAAAATAAACCTATTACAAATTTTAGAAAATGCTCTCTAAATAACAGATTTGGGAATGTCATACCAATATGAAACACAAGTTAAATGCAACTGCATGATGTTCATTACCTTGTGAGCCAAAGAAGTCCATTGGTACAACTGGATGATGATTTAGCTGTTTTAGTTTCAACCTCTACCTGTACCAAGCTGTACAGGTAGTTAAATCTGGATGGATTGGAAGAATACATAGTTTCCAATCTCTGCCAAGAAAATCAATATAGTATATAGTTAGAAAAATAACATATGATCCCAATATTATTAAGATTTCGATAATGTATACACTTATAATTGTTAAACAAGTAAAAATGAAAAACTTTTTATGCAAGTCAGATAGAAACCCTAGAATTAAAACAAGATGAATCACAACCAACACTAATGTATAGCTATACCATGTTACCAAAGCTGCAAGAAAGTATTTGACAAAGCATATGGTCACATAGTCATTAGTCAGATAGAGCAATTGACAAAAACATACCGATATGTTACCACCTATGTCAGATTTAACAAGGGCCATAGCAGCTCCAAACTTATCTGCCATATGAAAAGTGTTAGATCTTTTTAATCATGGCACAAGTATTCATTTAATGCTTAAGCAAGCACTAAACTTGGGTGCATAGGTTCACAATCTATTGTGTTTGACATGTTGCAGTTGTAGAGTTAGACTTGTAAATAAAAATTACTTCACGTTAATAATCATGGATCTAGAAAGATTCCTTATCATCCTGTTTGGTATATCTGCTATCTTTTTCATGAATTCTGTCTTTATAAATGAAGATATAGATACCTAAGTGACCCAGAAAGATAAATTAAAAGCAAACAATACATTTTCCACATTTTTGTGACGAAAAAAATATCTCCGGATGAATGCTGAGAGGACTGGATCAACAAAAGTACATTATGGGAAAACTCACTTTATGCATCTTGCCTGGCTCAAAGAGGGGACAATTCATTAAAACTTAGTAAATATAATAACATTTAACACGCCACAGATTATAGAAAGAAAAAAAAAGATAACTGGATTGCCCCTAACCATTAAAAAAAAGACAAAATAAATGGAGGATACGCTTTGGAAAATGTCCATAATCCAAAATAACATCAAAGTGTTCTTTTCTTTTATTATTTTTGTGACAATAACAAGGTAAGGAACAAGACGCACCTATTACAGGCAATATGTGCTTGCACACATCCAAGAAAGGCTTGCTCAGAATTTCTCCTTGATCAGACTTTACATGCTCAATTTCTTGCAGTGCAGGAGTGAAGACAGTCCCCTCCATTTTAGGGCTTTGCTGCACATGGCAAGACCAAGACCAAACAAATACATTAGCATCAGCTTATCAGAAATTAAAGCTACATATAAGTCACTGAAGCATACAAATATCATTTTTCTTACTCCAACATGTGGACAAATATAAGAATGTGAAGTTAGGAAGAAATATTCAGAACTTCCATGGGAAGCATACAAACTCATAGGTGGAAAATAGGCATTGATTTAGCTGATACATAATAATTATCCTTGTAATGAACAATTTCTAAAGTAGAGAAGTGAAGAAAAAATAAAATTAACTGGACATTGTATGGATAGATTTTAACCTATATCTTGATAGTTTGTAAAATAGAAAAATGGAAATTTCTTCAAAAATATAAATAGAAAAGAAAATATCTGTAAACAGCTTTTTTACTAAAAAAAATATGAAATCTCAAAAAATAAGATGTCCCAACTCCCAAACATGCTCTAACTGTGACAAATATCCAAATAAATAAAAAATTACTCTAGGAAAAGTAGTTCTAAAGAAGCGAATTCAAACTTGATTGCACTCATAACACATCGAAGTCTTAAACTTTGTTTACAGCTAGTAGTTCTAAATCCTATAAGATCATCACAATTTGCATTTCTAACCCACATATTACGTTTCAAACTGAGATTGGGAATGTTCAATGAACAAAAGTTTGGATCCTAGGATTTCTGGATGAGACACCCTTTGAGATGCTTAATTTAAAAAATGACAACTTCACTGAACCATTACATGGAATAAAATAAATAAACAAATAAATAACGGATCTTGTTCCAGCTAATTAGCTTTCCCTTGGTGTAGAAAATAGCAAGGGACTAACCCAGAAACTGAAACTGAGTTCAGAAAAAAGAAGAATTTAGAATACCCATTTGCTAATTTTCCAAAAGAATCAATATTTAGATTCCATTTTTCTCAAGAAACAAACGAACATGCATTGATCCACGAAAAGAAAGAGACAAACAGAGAAGAGATGATGTGCATACACAGTATGTTGCAGCAGGAATGAAGGGACTGTGATCTGAATGGAATTGGCGTTGGCGTTGGAGTTAAGGGATGAAAATCAGATTCGAAGTCGCTTTTCTTTCTCGTTCCTCCTTGGTTCCTTAATTATAAAAAACATATTTGCATATTTCTATTATAAAATTATAATTCAGGAATACCAGTATACTAGATTTTATACTAATGCATAAAAAACATTATTAAATATATTTATTTTTTATTTTTTATTTCCTCATAAAATTTTATTTCATTAATTTTCCTTTTTCTTCTTGATAGGAAATATGTACAACTTCAAAGAATGTAAGTCTTATCAAACTATTTTTAAAATTATTTTTTAATCAATGTTTTTCAAAATTATTTAAAACTTCATTTTACTTCAGTAATGAATTACTCATAAAATTATATTTTCTATTTGTATAATAATAAACTCAACTTTAAATGATTAAAAATACAATTTGAAAATTTAATAAAAAATTTGTTTTCCATTGCAAAATATTGGTCATATGATTTGTAAAAAAAAATAATGGTCACAGGAAAATACTAATATTTAATTTTTCCTTTTTATTAAATAAATAACTTGGATATATTATTTATTTTTCTTTTTAATTTTTAGCAATGTTTCAAAAAAGTCTCAATTTATTATTGTTAAAAAATAATTAAATAAAATTGAGTATTGATTGGAAAACAAGAAATATAATTTTCTTTGACAAGTTATATAGTTGGCTTAGTGGTTGAAGGAAGAAGGGGAGGAGAGAGAGATGTGGGTTCGAATATATGGGACTAACATAAAATCAACAATATGGAATAAGCAAGATAGGAATAAGAATATTTATTTTCGTGTTAAGTAATAAGAACTCATTATAACAGTAGATGCCACTTTATTTAGTATAAAACTGTTTCTTTTTTAGATGTATAAAGCAAGACTCAATGTATTCACATAAATTTTCACAAATATTTGGAGGCTTATTTATAATAGCGTGTTAGATGTTGAATATAGTTGTTAATAAAAACAAGTTCTACCATAACTTGTAAAAACTTAAGGGATAAGAATATATTACAATTTGTGCTTATATCAAGTATGTTTTGTTCCACTTAAGATAAATCATTATTAGTCTATCAATAATTTATATTTTTGTTATCATCAAAATAATAAATATTTTGGATCGTTCAAATTTATTATATTGGATAGTCCAGATCTAACAAGAGATGGGTTCAAATCCTTTTTACAAATAAAAATTAACAAATTAACAATTAACATCGATAAAAAAAATCTTTTGATTAAATTTGATAACTAAATAAAGAAATAAGGTGTTTTGCCCATGTTTTTTTTGGCTTTTTTAATACTTAAAAGAAGAAGTTGGACCAAACAATTTATAATGAAAGCTCTTAACATTTTAAGTAGCTTTTTTCTTTTGGCATTCAATGAGGCCTAAAGACCCAAAGGAAAAATTACACTAAAATAAAACGAAGAGTGAATACTCGCATAAAATCAGCATAGAGCAAATTCTGCATGGAGGGGTTTAGATGGATCTTTGCCCCCAAGGTCCTCTCACTTCATATTTTTATGATTTGATGCTTGTGTTTTATATATATTATATGTTGCTGCCATGTTGTTTAAGTGTCGTGAAATATGTTGTTGATTCATATATATATTGTGTGTATGCATGATGTTATGATGTTAGTATGGTGCTGCCAAAAATTTTATAACATGAAATGATGCTTGTTTGGACTTTGGAGTTGATTATGAATCAAAACTATGTTAGAGATGCAACTTGACGTGAACACTCCATGAACTTGATGAATGTGATAGAAAAATTTGAAAAACTAGCGTGGCATATTGCCGCTCATGTTTGTGATTTATTTTGTTAATTTATCGAGATTAACCATTAAGTTGTTATTATTAATAATTATAAATAATGAATCTACTATTTTTGTAATTAGATATATAATTACAAATTATTTTGGGAAGTTAATTAAGGAAAAGGAAAATGAGGTGCATTTGGATCGAGAAAAGGAAGCACTTCATAGTTGAACCAATGAAAGAATTGATCTTACTTTTCTGCAATTTGTTCAATTGTATGATGTAGAGTAGTAGAATTTGTTGAACTCCTTGCGTTGATCATGTCTGTTCCTTTTACTAACTGTTTTCTGTAGAAGCTAAACAATGTGGATGCAACAAAAGAAACTCTTGAGGAGATTTCTTCTGCTTGCATATTGTTTAGTGATTGAGTCTCTTTAAACTCCTTTATGATAATATCTACGTTTTTATTACTCGAATTAATTTCCTTACCTTTTTCATAAGGGTGGACAACAACATCACCATCTATATGTTGTCACTCCTCGAATCAATTTCTTAAGTTTGTTCTACCAATTGATTCACATAAATATAATATAAAAACATGCAGAGAAAAATTATATATTTGAATCCTTAGTTTTCCAAAATAATAACAAAATGATATTGGTATTCTATTGGATAGTCAAGTGATATATGTCTTTGGAGAAGACATATTTACCTTTTGATAGTTATATTTCAGGTGAGCTTGGGTCACACATATGCGCGCATACACATAGACACATGTTAATAATGCCTCATTTAATTTTGTATTTAAATTAATCAACAATTGAGAAAAAATGAAAACAAAAGTTACTTATAAAGAATCTGCTAAATTTTAACCATAATTACTTAATTTTTAGTTCAAAAAAAATTCTTTATAAGAAAAATAATTTAAGGTTATAAACTTATGATATAATTATTTTAATTTGTTGTTTAAGATTATAATATATAGATTAAATCACAATTTCTTCACTTATATTAAAATTATTTATATTATAGTTATCAGAAAAAATTATTTATATTATTTATTTTAGTCGAGTTATTTTATCTAAAATGTAAAAATAAATTTACATCACTTCAGAGTCATATATGTTTGATAATTCAATAGGTATAGCATTAAATTTTCTTACTTTAGATTTCGTATGCAGAGAATTAAATAAACGAAATAACTAAGTGAGAAAATTCATTTTGA